>JABSTQ010010279.1:0-255000 GCA_013358835.2 Ixodes persulcatus
ACTCCTGATCTGACGTTGGTTCGGGGGAACCTCGACGTAACTTGGCGTAACACGGGGGAGAATCTTGGCTCAGATCACGACATCATTTGTGTCACCCTTGGGGGGACCGACATCAAGGCGAAACTGGGTCAAGCCAACATTACAGACTGGGACCGGTTACGTAGAAGCGCAGACAGTGAAGGCGAGGACGAGGACCAAGACACTAAGACGTATGAGGCGTGGGCCAAGAAGCAACGTGAGTTTGTCATGAAATTTACGCATAAGATTACTACGACTATGCAGGTTCCCTTCGTGGACAGCAGGATTAGCCACATGTGGGCGGCCAGTCACGGTCTTACTCGAAGATGGAAGAGGCAAAGACATAACAAGAAGCTTCGCAGACGTATACATGCGCTTAACAAGCAGGCGGCTGAATATGCGGAGCAGCTATGCAGGGAATATTGGATACAGATGTGTGAAGACCTACAAGGCACACTGTCTACGAAGAAGACTTGGAAGCTGTTGCGGCACCTCATAGATCCGTTAAAAAGCAAGAGTGCAAGCGCTCGAGACCTCAAAAGAACGATCAACAGTTACGACGGGGACGGAGAGAAGCTCATCCGTAAACTCACCAGTAAATACCTCAAGACCGAGAAGAGTGGTAACCCGACTTTCGAGTACGAAGGGGATAGCAACGTCGAGATGGACGAAGCCTTCACCGAACTGGAGCTGGTTGCGGCCATCGATGAAAGTAATCAAGGAAGCGCACCGGGCATTGACGGCGTTACATACAAGATGCTTACAAATATGAGTGACAAAAGCCGAGCGGAACTGCTGAACCTCGCCAACGCGTCCTGGGAGAAGGGTTCGTTACCAAAAGAGTGGAAAGAAGCGGAGGTGCGTTTCATTCCCAAGCCGGGGAAACCACCCCACGTCGACAACCTGCGCCCCATCTCCCTGACGTCGTGTGTGGGGAAGGTGGTCGAGCGTATGGTTTTCAAGAGACTACAGAGACATTTGGACGTCACCGATCAGATGCCACCGACCATGTACGGGTTCCGGGGGCACCTGTGCACGCAAGACGTCTTGGTGCAACTACACGAACTGGTAATCAAGAAGGCGAGGACTCCTACGCCAAGAGCTATCCTGGCGCTCGATCTCAAGGGGGCCTTCGATAACGTAACACATGAAAGTATTCTCCGTAAACTGCGCCAAACGGGGTGCGGAAAGCGAACATTCAAGTATGTACAAGATTTCTTAAGCAATAGAACGGCAACGATCAAAATTGGAGAAGAGAAGTCAAAGCCGATAGCCCTGGGAGACAGAGGCACCCCGCAAGGGTCGGCTCTCTCGCCACTTCTCTTTAACCTGGCACTCCTCCCGCTCCCGGCTTTGCTTCAAGACATAAACGGCATAGCTAGATCATGCTCTCTACGCAGACGATATCACTGTGTGGACGTCGAGGGCGGGGTCGGAGAGTTGGATGGAGGAGACCCTTCAGAGAGTGGCAGAGACCGTGCACGAGTTCGCTAAATCGTGCGGCCTCAGTTGCTCGCCATAGAAGTCGGAGTTACTCGTCATCAAGCCAAGAAGAAAGAAGGGAGAACAAGAGAACGTCCGCATCACCATCGACGGGACGAACATAACGCCAACCACGCAAGCACGTATCCTGGGTGTCATCTTCCAGAACAACGGCAAGGCGGGGGCGTCGATCGACAAGATCAAGGTTTCTGCGGAACAAATTTCGAACATGATCAGAAGAGTCACGAACAGAAGAAGAGGATTGAAGGAGGACGATGCACTGACGCTCGTCCAGGCCTTTGTGACGTCACGAATTGTTTACGCGGCGCCGTACCTCAAGTTGCTCAAGAAAGACAGGGACCAGTTGAACGTCTTTATACGCAAGGCAACCAAGATGGCGCTGGGCATGCCGAGGCATTCGTCGACCAACAAGCTTCTCGGCATGGCCAAACACAACGTCGTTGAAGAGTTAATAGAAGCTCATCTGTCTAATCAAAGAGTTCGGCTCAGTCAA
The DNA here is from genome assembly GCA_013358835.2 of Ixodes persulcatus. Classification (NCBI taxonomy): domain Eukaryota; kingdom Metazoa; phylum Arthropoda; class Arachnida; order Ixodida; family Ixodidae; genus Ixodes; species Ixodes persulcatus. Next base: position 2,015 of record JABSTQ010010279.1, read on the forward strand.
ACTTTGGCGGGACGTCGCGTTCTTGCCAGGTTGGGCTGGCAAGAGGCAGATCGGAAGGAAACGGGGCCGTTACCCAGGTTATGGGCGCATAAAATTGACAGTAAGCCGCTGCCTCGAAACATGAGGCCGGGTCGTAACGACGGCCGCAGAGTGGCTCGTATAGCGGCCTTGACAAAGACTTTAGATCAAATAGAAGAAGAGGAAGAGGGGGTCACCCTCTACACAGACGCCTCGTTACCCAAGTTTTCATCGAAAGCCACGATGGCAGTTACGACGCGGGATGCGCTTGTAACCTGCGCCTCCATCAAGACGTCTTTTCCGGAGGTGGCAGAAGAGGCCGCAATAGCGCTAGCACTCGCACAGCCCAAGGTGGGAAGAATTGTCACTGACTCGCAAAAGGCGTATAACAGCTACAGAAAGGGGTGGGTGTCTCTTGCGGCACTAGATATTCTCAAGAGGAAACGCAACGTACCTGAAAGGAAAGTTGAGTTGATATGGACGCCGGCTCACTCTGGGCTGGGGGGCAACGAACTTGCCCACCAGTTCGCCCGAGAGATGGAACACCGGGTAGAGGAAGGTGAGCCAAAGTCCATAATTAGTTATAAGGACATTACGAACTACTACAAAACGAAGAGGCGACGTTACCCCGATCCTCACAAATCGCTTAGCAGAGAACAGCAAGTGATTTACAGGCAGATACAGGCAGGATTTTTTCCGCACCCTTACCTTCAAAACAAGATGTACCCGGAAAGGTACAAGAAGGAATGTAATTTCTGTAAGAATGAGTTAGGCACGCTCCAACACGTCATTGGAGTATGCGATTTCGTCAAGCCAATCCCCCCACCACTTACCATCCCCACTACCCCACCCCATCCCTCATCCTCCCTTACCGAGCGATGGGAGACCTTGCTGACCAGCCCCGTCCTGGAAGACCAGCTCGTCCTGATCTCCAGGGGCCAGGCGGCTAGGGAAGCATATGGGTCCCGTGACGAGAGAACCACTTCCATCGACGGCGTCTAAGACGTCGTAATTAGCTCGATTCAATAAAGTTGCTTCTCTCTCTCTCTCTCTCTCTCTCTTGACTATAAGCTACAGCTATGGCAATTACTCTAAAATGAGCCATCTTTGTGTAAATTTGTCTCGAAGTGGACGTGGTTTGACTATTTTCAGTCATTCGTTCAACCCTATTTCAGGCATTCGGTCATCATTTCGAAATCGGGCACCCGCGCCTCATCTAGGAGCATTTTGAGGTCGGCTGAATTTTAACTGGTGACGAAATACAAACTTTAAGGCCACCGATTACAAGCCGGTGCTACTGCAAAGTCTTGGGCTTCAGCCCTCTTTGAAGAAAGTGTTATCAAAGCGAAAACTTGAATGCGCTCTTTTTTCCGCTTTTCTTTTTGTTGTTGTTTGCGTGCAGGGTGATTGGAATAATTATTTTAATGTAAACATTTAGTAGGTGCCTAGGTATTAAGTGCATAAATCGTTTATTCACCGCAGTGCTCCCATTTCTTACTATAAAAATTACCGTTATAATCAGATAATATTTATAACCAGCAAGAATATTTTGAAAGATTTTCTTTTTACTAATTTTTGTATTGTAATACAGAGTTGTTTTTGTCTGGTAGTTTATTGACGTAAGTAGCAAAAAAAAAAAGTAAACAGTCGAGTTTTTTTTATTTTATTTTTTCCCAAATTGCAGAAATAGAGGAAGAGTGGTTCGTTAATTGCCATATGACACCTTTATTCTTTATTCAGAGATAACCCCGCAGTGCCCGAGGGCGTTACAGCAGGGGGTTACAATGCTGAAAAAACCACATCTTCATTTTCACTGCACACTTGCAGCTCCGACAGCCCATTCCACTCTCGTATCGTTTTAACAAAAAAAGAGTTGGCATACAAGCTCGTCCTGGCGCGGTACTCTCTAATTTTAAAAGCATGATCGTTCCGTTTAGAAATATAATATGGTTCTTTTAAGCAAGGTTCACTGTTAATTCCAGCTTTTTTTTAATATCAAAAACAAACTTTAAACACATTTTTTTACGGCGGGCTGAGAGAGGTTCCCAATTGAGTTCATTCTTCATTTGAGTACAGCTGTCTCTCCGCCCGTACCGTCCCAGAACAAACCTAGCAGTTCTATTTTGCATTTTTTCAAGTTTGTCTATTAATGTTTTTTGTTGAAGGGCTTACTACTGCGTAGTAAGCCCTTCAATAAGATGCTTTCTTTCTCACCTGTCACTCCTGCTCCCCGTTCTGCACGCCCAAGTAACAGCTACAGTGACTGGGCTTTGCAGTCACGAAGCCCGTTCATTCACTTCTCTGCATAACGATTTCCTTCCTGTGCGAAACTTTATTCCCTTCGGCAAACGTGATGATGATCTTGGTCACGCGGCCCACTGAACCTTTTCCAAAATCAAGTGGAGCAGCGAAGCGCCATCCTGATTTCGCCCCCGAAGGTGTCGCGTTACGAAAATCAATTTTGGCGCAAGTCAAGCGTCAGGCAGCCACCCCGCTGCGCAAACAAATTCCCCTGACTCAAGGGACACATCCGTCACGGGCCATTCCATGATGGCACACTGATTGTTGGCCATCTGCTTCAAGTCAGATCGGCGTAGACTCTTTGACAGTGGGTAGAACAGTGGCGTGATTGGAACGGCTTTACAATAATGTGTGACTCAAATGGATCGTTGACCCATTGAAGGGACCCTATGAGCCAGTTCCTTCGCGCACCTCGTTCTGCTTAAAGCTTTCAAAAAATTAACTTACACGAGTAAAAAAGAAACAGGACCTGAATTCGTAGTATAATATAAATTAACTTTTGTAATATAAATACGATACATAGGTTTACCCCGCTAAACCTTTGTTTGATTTTGGGCAGAAAAGTTGAAAATGTATGTGAAAAGTAAACAAAATTTCTTTTTCACACGTGTTATAGAAAAAATATACTATTTATTTCAGATGAAAATTAAAACAAAAGTTAATACGGACTCGAGAGCTAGTCAGGGATTTATACGGCGCCAGCTGACCTGAGCACTCGGAGACCAGACTTGTACACATTACTCAAAAAAAGTACTGGATTACAATTGCTTCTTCTACTCTCGGTTGAAAAGTATTAAATAAATTTAATTAAAATTTGTTATTTTAATATAAATAAAAAATAAAAATAAATAAAAAATTTAAAATAGAATTTAAAAAAATTTAATAACTAAAATATTTTAATAAAGTATTAAAAAGCATATATGAAATATTATGTAGAAACGCTGAAAGTCATTTTCTTGTTTTAGAAATGTTCAACTTCCTTGTTATTTTTGTTTTGTTCTTACGTTTCATTTGAATATATACTGTGTATTCCTTGTAAGAGCTGCGCCGCTCTCAAACCTGAATGGGGTACGGGACCTGGGTCAGGTGTCTGAATGCACCTTTTGTCCTGGCCACCCCAAGATAAAATGGCAAATTAGATTACTTGTTTACTTGAAGAAAAAAAAAAAAGTAATGGACCTGTGGCGACTCGGAGAAAACGGTGTTTTGTCCAGGGGTGCTATTCTGGTCACAAACGGTCACGTTCGTGTTTCTCGAAAACTCCTCCCCCCTACAAACCACGCGCTCCTATTAGTCACAGCGCGCGTGATAATTCCACGCGGTTCCCATGGGAACGTTCGCGAAACACGAAAGCAATCGTTTGCACTAACTGTCGCTCTTCGACTTCGGACCGTGACGACAAAGTGACGTATGACCACGTCCGACCTACGTAGCACATAGCGGAAGTCGCGTAACTAGATTAACTGCGGTATTACTTGACACACCCTACTCTCTGTTTCACTATGAGTGCGAGCTACTGCGAGTGAAGGAGCTACAAGAACGTGCTCCGGGCTTTCAACGTCCCTGTTGAGCATGCGCGCTTGCGCAGTGCAAGCCCACGTTCAAGCAAACATCGTTCGGGGTGATGCGCTCGTGCTTTTAACTTCTGTTTCTATTAGCCCCGTGCGCGACCGAAAGCGTCGCTGTGGTCGGCCTTCCACGATTGGCCGAACGCTGACTATGACGTCGGAAAGGGGATTTATCATCGACGGGAATAAGAGGAATGAAAGAACTTTCATTTTGACGGTGTTGGCAGTGTTCCTTTGAGAGCGCAATGATTTCAAGCTTCCACCATGCTAATAACAAACACCATCGAACTTGTTGTTTGCAAGGTAATGACGTCACAAGGGGGAACCACAGGAGGGCGCCACCAAAACTTCTCGCCGCTAATTGCACGAAGGGGAACAAGCTTTGGGCAGGATTCTGTAGAGCGTAGAAAATGGCGGCGATGCTTGTTGCGCAACGATGGCTCGACCAACGCGTACAAGTAGTACAAGGACGGATTTTCCGCGAGCACCCGGTTGGCTTCGCGATGCACGACGACTGTTTGTGACGACAATACCGCTTGTCGAAAAGCACCATGCGATCGCAGTGTGACCAGCTGCGCGACGAGAGACGGCGACGATGAGAGATGATGACCGTCGAGCAGCAGCTACTATACTCTGTTTCACCTTATGATGTACCGCAGGAAAGGCTACAAGCGCGAGCTCCTTGCTCTGGGGCAGGGTTGGGCAGAAATACTCAAAAATGTATTTGGAAATACAAATACTGGAATACATCAAAATAGTAGCTAAAATACTGATACTGAAATATATCTGTAAAAATGTATCGCGATACGTATCGGAAATACATTTTAAATAGAGGCGAAATGTATTTGGAAATACAAATACAGGAATACATTTTAGGGAGGGCAGAAATACAAATACAGAAATAGTGATACTGCAATACATTTTTTTTTTTTCAAATTTGTTTGAGATGCCAAATGAGATGAAGCTTGAAGTTGGAAGTGGAAGCTTTTGATCCTGAAATTACTTTCCCGTAGGCTTGGCACTTTTCCTTGAAGGTAGTGATTTCGGACGACGAGGAGTCTTCAATGGGCTCAAAAAGACGTACGGACTGACCGCGGTCGCTTCCCTGACACCCTGTCTCTCTGACGACGGATGCGAAAAGACTTCGACCTCTATATAAATTGTATGATCCTCCTAAGGCCCATCAAAACGTCACCACGCCCCTGTCCAATAAGGACGCCCCTGTCAACATTTATCTCATGACGTCACGGTGGAATGAACTGGTATTCTTTATCTGTAGGTGTGGCCTTGAACATGAAAATTTACCATGCTGCTGTATGAAAGGACAATATGTACTTTCGTTGTAGATTACCTCGTTGAAGATCGTGCAGGCAGTGTCATTTTGAATTTTCGAGAATTGTGTACCACCTGAAGCATCCTGGAACACATGTCTTACCCACATGTCTTACCTTCTGTTACGGTTGAAAAAAAGATACGGTGGCATCCCTGTTGTGAAGGTCTTTCCTGCTGACCCTCCGCCACCGACGCATAGATTGCAGTCCTCAAGTTTCGTCTTGCATACTCTAAATAGAGACCTCGTGGATTGCGACCTGATATTGCCGCACAGGTGCGAGCTCTCCGAGAAACAGCGCGCTCGAGACGAGTCGCAGGTGTACGAAGGCTGGGTCGGCACAGCGAGGCCACGTCTGACTTCTTTCCTGGGTTTCGGATCTCCAGAGCAGCGGGTCACTTTCACGTCGGCTGATGACGTACCCTTGAGCTGTGCAATATTACGGGCGCAGCCGCAGACGCATTCGAATATGTGTTGATCGAACTTCACTGCGTGAGTCAATCTACTATTTCAAGTCAACCACCGCCAGGCTCGTGCTGCAACGGACTGTGACTCAGCTTTGCCGGCTGGGTGTACTCTGTACGCTAAGGTAAGATAGACGGTTAGCAACGGGCTTTGAATGCCAGCAAACAATGACTCAAGAAACCCCTACCTAAGGACCTGCGGCAGAAGATGTTCTGACTCCACTCCTGGCACGCCACCTGGATCGAGTCCCCGACTACGCAACAGTTCTCAGAAGGGAGGAGAGGACGCATAGAAAAATAGTTTAGGGAATCGGAAGGAACCTTGGTCAGCATGGTAACTATGCCCCAGCCTTAACCCTAATGCCCTCAAAAGTAAAAAAAAAAAAAAGCATTCAGATTTGTATTTTTTTTTTTTTGGGGGGGGGGGGGGGGGAGTATTTCTCAAGAAATGTAACGAAATACATTTCACCCTGATTGTATCGCGATACAAAGGAACATTCAAAATGTATCTCGATACAGGAATACAGAAACTGGTGAAAAAAATGTATCGCGATACAGAAATACAGATACAAAATGTATTTCTGAAATACTATCGCGATACATTTGTATCGCGATACTCCCAACCCTGCTCTGGGGCACATCTCGGCGGCACAAGCTCTCGTGACTTAAAGGGATACTGAACCATAGAATTTAGTGTCCATAATAAGTGGCGCACGTTCTTTCCACGAGCCAGCAGCCGCCGGTGTGCGCGAGCACACGCAACAAAAATGACGTCGAAGATCTCCATTCGCGGTTAAGATGGCAGTGAAATGCATGGGCTTCGGGCGAAAGGAGAATAAAGACATGTTTTTCATCTATACAGTGGTGTCTGGTGTAAAAGGTAAGCGATTAATTGGTCTAACAAGCATGTAGCTTTCACTTGTAGAGATGAAAAGCCTGTCTTTATTCTCCTTTGGCCCGAAGCCCATGCATTTCACTGTCCTCAAGCGCGAATGGAGGTCTTTGACGTCATTTTCGTTGCGAGTGCTCGCGCACACCGGCGGCTGCTGGCTCGTGGAAAGAACGTGCGCCACTTATTATGGACACTAAATTCTATGGTTCAGTATCTTAAGAGCGGCTGCCAACACTATGAGCTCGCGCGTCTAACCTTCGCTGCGGTACAACATAAGGTGAAACGAAGTATAGTCGAATTGCACTGAGACTTGTCGCAACGGGGAGCTACAAGGGCGCGGCTGCCACCGATGATCACAAAGCTAATGCCCAGTCAATGGTGATCAGAGCCGTGACGGCCGTCGCGTGTGTAGATGTCAACCGGCTGGGAAGAGATGGCTGGGTCGACAAAACCCCGGACCGAGGCAGCTGAGGGATGTGCGAAAGAAGGCTTTCGTCGCCACCATGACAGGCACACCGACGTCGTGGGGTGCGTTGACTGAACCTAGAATCTAACTGGAACTTCGTGACCATCATCATCAGTCTGAAGGAGACCGTCACCGTTCTGAAGGACTCCAACTCTTTGCCGCAAACACCACTTTGCCATTAACAACATGGTGGTAAGTTGACGTTAAAACTTCAGGGTTTCTACCACTTCGAAGTTAGTGCATGCTGTTCGAGGCGGGGTTTAAGCCGCACGTCCGGAGGCTTCCTGGCTCGTGACGACGACCATTCCCCGAAGTGAAGAACCCAGGGGTCCAGTGGAGGTGGGAGAATTGGTAACGTAACGAACGGTTTAATTACATCGTTGCGATACAGTCGGCAAATCCGAGAGAACAACGGAGCAGCCTCACGCTCCGCCTTATATAGGGTTCGTTTTCTCCCTCACTCTCCGCCAGGGCAGCAGGTGCGAGTAGCAAACCGGCGCCAAGTGCGTTGCAGCAAAGACCGCCGCGTCGTAGCCAGAAGTGCGCCGTAGCCATGGTTCTCCGCAGTTAGGCCCTGCCTCTCTCCCTTTCAAGTGCGATGTAGCCAAAGTTCTCCGCAGTTAGGTCATGTCTCTCTCCCTTTCCGTAGCGCACGAACCCACACGCACACACACACGTGCCGTTGACGTCACGGACGCGTTGAGACTCGTTTCGGGCAGTCCCAGACAGGTGGGCGACGGTCCTGAACACGTCGGAACTCGTTTCCGCAGCGTTGAAACTCGGAAGAAAGTCGCCGAAGGTTCCATTCTTAACAGCCCCTCCGGGGCCAGGGAAACCTCGAAAGGCCGGTGGTACAATCGCTGGCCTGAAGAGGTGGGCTTGGGGTAGGCCTTGAGAAGACGCTGCAAGCACTAAACAAACTCCCAAACCTCTTACAACGGAGGCATTAGCGGAAACGTCCCCCACAACACCACGCCACACCGCAGTCAAACGCTCGGAATTCGCCAGAGACCCGCCAGACTAGATTACAGATTACCAAAATTTGGTACAATTACGGGTACCGAGACCCCCTGTCGCCAAAACAAAACTCATTTTTCTAATGAGGTCACAATGAACAAAATACAAAAGACAAAAACTCTTCGCAATTTGTGAGGTCCTTTTTGGGTTTTAACGAAGTGCCCGATCCTCATTCCCGTGGATGACGAAGACCTCTGAGATCACCCCTACTGTTTTTCGTGATGTCAGAAAAATCTGCTCAACCCATCGGCATTGCCGTTAAATTTGCCTTTCCTTTTTCTTACGCTGAAGTCATAGTGATCGATTTTCACGTGATTTCTAGACGTGAAAATGCGGTCCTTATAGCGCCGATAAAACAATCCGCTTTTTTCATGCCCCGTCACATTGGTCCTAGCATTCTCCTGGGCTGTACCGCGAAACCCTCACACACTAGGATCGTTCTTTTGCTTGACTGTCAAAGACACTCTGTCTACTCGTAGCAGAGGACCAAAGTTACGTGACGCCGGAGCTACGAGAGATCTTTCACTGATCCCGTCTTCCTCCGCTTTTTTCGCCGGCGCGTTGGGACGGCGTACGCTTTCTAGTGCTACGAGGTCAGGCTGTTCTACAACCTGGTCCCTCTCATCCCGGTTTTCTGCCTCCAACTCTAGGAGTGCTTGCTCCCCGTCAGCTGCCTCTGGCTCTGGATCACTCGTCAACAAAGGGGCGACCTGACGCGATTTGGACCTCGTACACGACTGAACTAGCCCTTCTCCCAGTTGTTGACCCCTTTCGCGCAGCAGGAAATCTGACCGGTTAGAAAACAAATAAGGATACTCCAACGGGACTGTTTCCGAGACAGCCGTCTCTGTCACTAGCTCTCCGAACGGGCCAGTTATCCTTACTGTCGCCATAGGCAGACAGACACTGTGCTTTTCGAGCAGCTGCTTGATCCAAACTACCTTTCCAGTAAAATCGGAGGTCGTTACATACGACGCATGAACAACGTCCATCGTCGCTGCACTGTCCCGAAGCACCCTGCACGGCTTTCCGTTTACCTGGAGCTCGTGAAGATAGGGACGAAGAAGCTTCAGGTCCTTGTCACTACCGTTCACGTACGAGAACACAACCCGCGGTTTCTTACATCTGGCCGCTGTGTGTCCCGGCTCCTGACAGTTGTAGCACAGGAACGGCTTCCTTGCCTCGAACTGCCCTGTTGGGCTTTTCCGCGCCTCGTCTCCGTTCGAGTGTTCTGCGCTCTTTTCTGGGACCTTTTGTCCTGCTTCGGGCTTCTCGGGCCCATTTTCTCGCGAGCCGTTTCCCTGTCGGAAGGTCTTGCGCTGATCGCTCCGGCCGGGTTCGCTTTCCTCTCCGCTCAGCTTACTACGCGTTGCGTACTCTTCGGCTAGCTCAGCGGCCCTTTCGACAGAGTCGACTCCCACCCTATCCTGCACCCAGAGCTTGACTGACTGCGGAATGCTACGAAAGAACTGTTCGAGGCACACACACTCGACTACCTTGTCTCGGCTTTCGTACACTTCCTCGCTCTTCAACCATTCTATCAGGTTGGTTTTAAGTCCGTACGAGAATTCCGAGTAGCCCTCCCTGCTCTTTTTGGATGCGTTTCTAAACCTTTGACGGAACGCCTCGGCAGAAAGGCGGTACCGCTTCAAAAGGCTGGACTTCACCTTGTCGTAGTCGTCCGCGTCTCCAGCACTAAGGCGAGCGACACCCTCTGCAGCCTCACAGGGCAACAAAGTCAAAAGCCGTTGCGGCCACGTTTCTGGGGCGAAGCTCAACTTCTCACATGTCCTCTCAAAGTTCACTAAGAACAGGCCCACGTCTTCCCCAACTTTAAACGGCTGCAGGAGCTTCTTCATTTGATACGACTCGGTCTCACTTGCTCGTACCGGAGCCCCAACTCTACTGTTCTGCGAGTTTAATCGCTGTTGTTCCTCTCTCGCTGCAGCCTCGCTCTTAGCATTCTGAAGCAGTTCCCACGCAATTTTAATTTCCTCTGCTTCCGCGCTCTCTGAAATCGCTTTACTGATCTCAGATTTCTTCATCTTTTGCTCCACCTCCACACCCAATTCTTCACATAAACAGAGTAAATCAGTTCTCAGTAACCTCATTAGATCCATGATCGCTGCTTTTTTAGCTTGGGCTTTGTTCTAAAACTTGTCGCGAGGTTGTACCAAAACCTAGCGCACGAGTCAAACACTAAGGATTCCCAGCAGTTCAAAATTAATTACCCATAATCTGAAGCCTGGCGAATCTCAAAGCAAAGTCCAAACGCTCACCCACAGATGTAGCACGATGTCGCATGGTCCGATCCCAACCGCTGCCAACCAGTTGGGGAGAGGCGGGGTTTAAGCCGCACGTCCGGAGGCTTCCTGGCTCGTGACGACGACCATTCCCCGAAGTGAAGAACCCAGGGGTCCAGTGGAGGTGGGAGAATTGGTAACGTAACGAACGGTTTAATTACATGGTTGCGATACAGTCGTCAAATCCGAGAGAACAACGGAGCAGCCTCACGCTCCGCCTTATATAGGGTCCGTTTTCTCCCTCACTCTCCGCCAGGGCAGCAGGTGCGAGTAGCAAACCGCCGCCAAGTGCGTTGCAGCAAAGACCGCCGCGTCGTAGCCAGAAGTGCGTCGTAGCCATGGTTCTCCGCAGTTAGGCCCTGCCTCTCTCCCTTTCAAGTGCGATGTAGCCAAAGTTCTCCGCAGTTAGGTCATGTCTCTCTCCCTTTCCGGAGCGCACGAACCCACACGCACACACACACGTCCCGTTGACGTTACGGACGCGTTGAGACTCGTTTCGGGCAGGCCCAGACAGGTGGGCGACGGTCCTGAACACGTCGGGACTCGTTTCCGCAGCGTTGAAACTCGGAAGAAGGTCGCCGAAGGTTCCATTCTTAACAACGCTTAGTGCCTATGTATACAGATGACCATTTGTTGCGGTTTGTAGCTACTGTCAATAACGCAATAAAAATCTGGATGGGTTGCTGATGGAATTTTATTATAACAATTAGATATTTTACCTTTTCACGCCAAGCTTCTGGAGTTGCATGTCAGTCATCGGACAGTCCTAAGAAACACTGTTTGATGCCCTGCAATGAACTATGAACAGGTATGTCCTAAATTAAATCGTCAGTTGTTTAGACAGCAGAAGCTTAGTCTGGCAGAGTGTGGTCACATTGTTACCTACTGTAGACGAGGAATGTAGCCAGTGCAATCTTGTGGATGGTTCTCATCTCCGTGACCAAGAAAAAAAAATAAAGTTACCATTCTCCTACATTCAGCACACGTATTTTAATGTAAAGGTTATGATACTAATTAAATAATTGTTTTTTCAAAAGTGACACTAACTCATTAAAATTATAGAGTATTGTGAACTGGATTTTCGAAATTTACCTGTGATGCAGAGCAAATACGCACTGTTGACTTGGCACCATCAAGCATAAACGACGAGCTGAAGCAGAGTAGATGTGTGAAGGAAAAGCGAGCATATGTACTAAAGAAAGAACTGCTACGTAAGGTGAAGAATGTCAGCAACTATCTTACCATTGTGGTACGAGTTCAGTGGCTTTGCACATGCTTATGGCAGCCTGTGAATGTAGGATGCTCCCCATATGGTATCATCCAGTGACGAAGGCGGGGGGCTGGGGGGCGAGGGGGGAGGCTTATGGGGCTTCGCCCCCTCCTCCCCGAATCCGGCGGGCCCTAGAATATACACACAAATTTCGACACCCCCCCCACACCCCAAGTAAGGAACATCCCAGCCACCTCAACCCCCTCCCCCCTCACCCCCTCAAAAGTTCCTGGCTACGCCACTACGATCAACAGCACTCAATAGATAGTCAACATTATCAGGATAAGCGAAATTTCCTTTATTTTATGCACCATATAGGCAGTGTTTCTCTCTTTATGTGCATGCAGGCAAAGCACACACTTCAGAAAGCGAAAAGCGAGCATATGTACTAAAGAAAGAACTGCTACGTAAGGTGAAGAATGTCAGCAACTATCTCACCATTGGGGTACGAGTTCAGTGGCTTTGCACATGCTTATGGCAGCGTTCACAATGCAGTCCCCCGTCAAACTTTCAAGTCGTTAACAAATTCAGCAAATTAAATTTCCAACGAAACGCGTCAGTTTCGCAAAACGCTGGCAAACTTACATTGCGTTTTAGATAATTCACCTTTGTCGTCCAATAAATCAGCAGTCAGCGCTACACAAACCTCAATGAGCTTGTCGTTTGTTTTCTTGTCGTTGGGGCGATCACTGGCGGTTGTGGCGGCGGCACAATTCTTTCTCAGACCGTTGGCTGCTGCCCCCGTGCTCGCAGAAGCGTTGGTCACTTTGTGGCAAGGTGAGGTTTTGAATCTTGACGCATGGCAACGTCTATTACCGTCTTCATAATCTCAGCAAGGCTGCCGTTACGAGCCACAACAACATTACCACTTTCAAGCTTCATAACACCGGCACAAATAGAAGCCAAGTCTTGCATCTCGCCAAGTGTCATACCGGAGTCGTTGAACGCCAGCTCACCGTGCTCTTCAATCCGGTCCTGCCACCGAATGGGCTCATCCAACAGCACGAAAGCATTCGTGCGCGCGTTGATCAAGTTACCGATCGCATGTCAAACCCCAGCCGCGGTCGATCCGACGAGCATCGCGGCCATGTTCTTTCGAGTTTATCACGCCAAGGGTACGGTTGTCGAGTTAAAACAATGCAAATACTCTCGTGCATTCTCGTTCTTACGTCATTTTGTCGTCACAAACCAAACTCGGAAAGCGACTGTTAGCGGCAAACAGAGGCTTTCTAGTTTCACGAACGTTCCCATGGCAAAGAGCGTTGAATCGTCATGCGCAATGAAGCCAATGGGATAGCGAGGTACCTATGTAGGGACGTGTAAAAACGTAAAAACCGTTTTTAATTTTTGCACGAGCTTTTCTGGAAATAAAAAGTAAGTAAAAAAGACTGCCCGAGATTATGCGATCGCGTTCATTTCTTCAGCGCCGAAAGCAAAGAGCATGGCTAAAGGCCGGTTCACACATACAGCGGAGCGCTAAGTTAGCGCTACGTGAGCGCTCCAAGGAGCGCTCATGTGGCGCTTCCTAGCGCGTGATGTAGCGCTCGGTTAGCGCTTCAGTAGCGCTCTGTTAGCGCTTCAGAAGCGCTTTGTTAGCGCTCTGTTAGCGCTACAGAAGCGCTTTGTTAGCGCTCTCACGCTCCCTGTGCCATGCTTGCTGTTGCGGAACAGCGCGTGCACGGCGATTCCTTTGTTATTATTTTTCCTTTGGCATTGAAAGAAGAGGAAGTAAAAGAGCCGCTCTCCAAGCAAAGGGTCGGGCAGGCGAACCAGAGTAGTGGAATCTGAGCGACTAATTGATTGGGTACGACCTCATCGCTTTCTATTCGATATGCGTGATCCTGGTTTCAAAGACACGCAGTTAAAAATAATCGCCTTCGAAAGAGCTCTGTGTCTCGGTCCCTCAGCCTAGGAACAAGGTTCACCGGGTACCCGTCGGTATCTCGGTGCCAAAAGATTTCGCGCACCCAGAAGGCTCTTCTGGGTGTTAGGCCGTCCACACACATATGCACTAATCGCGTGTAAGAGAATTTGTCGCATTTCTATTTCAGCATCCCACATGTCCTCCATGGTGCTGCTGATGCAAACCCAACCACGGGAACCGGAACCGCAGTGCACGCGCTAATCCGCAGCACCGCGGTACAAGAAGCGCTACTGAAGCGCTAACATGGCGCTACTGAAGCGCTAACAAGGCGCTACTGGAGCGCTAACAAGGCGCTACTAAAGCGCTAATCGCGCGCTATATTAGAACGAAGTCACGCGCTAGGAAGCGCCACATGAGCGCTCACGTAGCGTTAACTTAGCGCTCCGCTGTATGTGTGAACAGGCCTTAATGGGGACTGCCGTCGTAATCACTGCAGTAAGCAAAGGGAGCAAAGCATTATTAAATCGGCCCGAAGAAACTTTCCAGCATCATCCACAGCATGTTCACAACCGGTGCGCTTTGCGTCAATCTCATGACTTGTCATATATTACCACAGAGTTGTCGTCAGCTTTGTATCCATTTGGAGTGTCCTTCACAGGCAAACGGAACATTTCATTTGCAGCTTATGTTCACGGGGGCTTCACAAAGGATGATTGGTGTCGCAGCGTACCTTCACATAATATTTTGTTCTCGTAATACGATCCGTATCGTGCAGAAACAAGGAAAGCAACGACGCAAACGAGGCACAAACACCACAAGGTCGTTACCGCGGTTTTCGCCATGTTTGTTTTGAAAGACCGTAGCGAAAGACTTCGAGAAAACAAGTTGAGATATCTTAGCTAAACTTACTTTACGTCATAATTGTTGAAATACTCTTTCGTTTTTTGTAAAAGAATAACATTATTTTTCTCTTTTTCCTTCCATTTTACGGAAGGTATCCTTTTTTCCATTACTCGCTTCTTCTAACTCCCGGAGGAAAGAAAGAAGATAACAAAAAGAACAGGGGGAAATACGGGGATCTCTGCGCCCCAACTGCGTGGTCACGTCATCGCGACTTAGGGGGATTGTCAAATTCTAGCTGACCGTGTGCGTGAACCCGAACGTTGGGGCGGAGCCTCAAACAAGAATCATTCTAGTTTGAGGCTCCGCCCCTTCTTTCTCGATACGTCACAACTCGGTCTAGTAACGGGTAACTGTGGTGTAGCGACCGATTCCGAAGTGACGAGCAAGTGGCTGCAGTCGTACAACCCTTCTAATATGACAACACATGTTTATATAGACGACAACACTAGCGACACACACAATACATGGTTGACAGGCTTAATACAGAAACCGAAACTGCGACACAACATAATCCCCTCCTTTAAGAGAACATTAAGTAGGTTAGTAAATGGTTAGTATGTTAGTGCTGTAAGTTGGCTATGTACTACAACATAAAAAAAAAAAACTGAAGTGAAAAGCAATCAATATTTTACATATTTGGGGACTCATTTTAAGTCAAAAGTATACAGTCCGGTATGCGGGAACATTATGTTTCGAAAGTTTCTTAAACGTGATCGCCGTAGCGGTCTGGAGGCTTCCTCTCTGTTGGTGGCTGAACTCGTCGAGCAGGAACCTCTCGCTGCTCGGCTACCGGGACAGTCGGAACCACCAATGGCGCAGTCTCGGAATCGGAGTCTGGACGGATGGCATCTGAATACTTCCGAGAAGGAGGCTGGGTGTCAAGCGCCGTGTGAACGGTAGCTGCCAGCTGGGTCCTCGTGAGGGGGAGTTTCAGTGTCAGGGACCGGGTACTCGACGGTACGGTGATCTAGGGGAGTAGTCGGAGAAGCAGTCGAAGCTAGAAGAAGTTCAGGTGCCCAAAGAGCAACTGAGAACCCATAGCTCCTCGCTGACGGGTCCCAGTTTCCACCTGGCGGTAGAGTGCTTGAACCCGCAGGAACCTGCGGCGTTCGACGACGACATTGCTCGCGGATGTGAAGTGCTGTGTTAAAACAGCGACGGCTTGGTCGTCAGTGCCGGAGAAGGCTTGCTGCTGTCTTTGGTAGCTTTCGCAGCTGCAGCGGACGAAATGGTTGCGGAGGCTTCCGAAAGAGGCGGCACCAAAAAGAAAATTCGCTGACGTTCAAGTCTGAGGCTATGCAGCAGCGGGGCTTTGCGACGCTCGGGTGTGAAGTCGGACGCTCGAAAAGCCAGGAGAAAGGTTTCGAACATGCGTAACCATTGCGGCCAGGCAACGGCTGGACGGCCCGGCGCCGGGAGGAACGGCGGCGGCGGAGCGAGCCCAGAAAACACATGCCGCGAAGCTGCCGGCGAAGAAACGCCGCATAGGAACTACTACGAATCATCGTCGCCAATGTGGTATAGTGACCAATTCCGAAGTGACGAGCAAGCGGCTGCAGTCGAACAACCCTTTTAACATGTCAACACATGTTTATATAGACAACAACACTAGCGACACACGCAATACAAGGTTGACAAACAATACAAAAACCGAAACTACGACACAACAGTAACTTAGTTCCATTACTCGTTACTTTTTCTTCCTACAATTAAAAAAATTACTCTTCAATTCCTTTGTGTTTTTAGGCGCCAAGCCATGTGAATTTTTGAGTACATTGAGGTTTTCTCGTGACTTTTTTTCATGAACATTTTGGTGAAACCTTAAAAAATATAAAGTAATTATGTTAATTTTCTGCATGAACATAATGTTTCTTGAAATATGGCTCTTATGCTTACTAATTTACCGTCACAACAGTATAATAACGTGTTAATTCATGGTTAAAAAAGAGTAACGCAGAATTCACGTGTGTTACTTTTGATCGGTAACGGTAACGCGTTCCTATTATTCTGAGGTATTGTAGGTCGGTTACACGTTGCTTTCATTTGCGAGGAACGAGTAACGTAATCCGTTACATTTTTTTCGGTAGCGGCTACACTTCCCCCTTGCAGTATAGCTCACCTGCACAAACTGCATAAGTGTAACTTTCACGGCTTTTCATAAACAAATCTGTTAAAGTAAAAAAAGAAAACACCCGTAGATGATGCATATTCTAAGTATTCGTGGCGAGAAGTTTGGGTATCGCCCCCTGGTAGAATCTTTTCACAACCCAGAGTGAGGATACTTCAGCTTGCTCTGCTGGCGCAAACACGTGCAATGTCAAGCTTCTATGCAGTGTTGCTGAATGGGCATCCCCATTCCATTCCAATCTATTCACAGGAATTAGAGTTTCCGTCAATTCCATTTTTTTTTTCAATTCCATAGGATTGGAGACACTGGGCCCATGCCCATTCCTTTGAATGGCTGAACTATACCATTCCATTCCTCTAATTCCTAAACGTGAAAAAATGGCCATTGACAGCCACATTGTGTTACTGAAAAAAAAAGTAGCATATGGCTGCTCACGTTATAAAACGGAGAGACGACTGCAAAAGTATGCAAAAGATCTTCCTCAAAGCACTCGTTCTGCTAAGTAAAACGGTGGTCGCACAAAGTGCTTCGTGGCACTTGTGTCACTGGAGAAATTGATGGCGCGATCAAGCGTAAAAGATTTGCGAGTAGCAACAGATGCCAAAAATTAAAACCGCCCATTTTCTTCGTAAACGGTCTGTATATTCTCCACAGATACATAGTTAGCGTGTTGTTTGTTTCATAATGCCTTGAAAATGTCTAGCTTATGTGGCGCAAAAAGCTATCTTGCTCTCTGCTTTGAATAGTTGCGCAACAGCACCACTATTGAGCTGTTAGAAGCGACGCCGCGTCTACCTGTCCCAACTCTCAATGCACTGCGGCAAGAACAGAACACAGCTGACAGGGTGGAATCGGTACACGGCGCCAACACAAGGGACTGTAGCACCATTATGGATCCTACCTTAAAACGTAAACGTTTGCTACGCAAACACTATAAGATCGGATGGGTTAAAAGCAGGGAGTCGAACCGGTCATTATTATGCTTTGGTTAGGGTTCAGTGATTATTTTGTAATACGCTTGTCTAGAGTGCCGTCCCATTCGGTTACCTGTTCTACCAAGCGCGAACCAGTAAAATCTGGTTCTTGCAAAAAGTCCACAGCTCCCAGTCGTTAAAAAGGAAAGGTAAGATCAACATGGCGTATCTTTAATAAAAAAAAAAAGTTAGGTCATCATAAACCGTGCAGCGGAAACGAGGACAGCAACACAAATGTATCTTAACTTCCTTTTATAACCTTGCATTTTTAACGCGAACGCCGTTCTATAAAAATCATGTGATTATACAGGCGCTTAGAAACGGTACCAAAGTACAGTACTCGCATGTGAAGTCAATCAGCCAGCACGCACAGTGTCATCGTGACGCTATCACACACCGTACTCACAAACTACCCACAAAATACAAAAGAGTTGTTAGTTGTTTAGACAGCAGGAGTTTAGTCTGCCTGAGTATGGTGAAATTGTTAACCGCTGTAGATGATAAATTTAGCCAGTGTATCACAACTGCTAGCCTGGGGTCTTTAACGGGCATCACACAGTACTGATGACCGACCGCATACCGGTACGATGATCATCCAGATCGAAACGGCGAACTACCCACACCGCACGGCCGAACGACTTGCTCGAACAACTGAGTTGAAGAGGAGAAAGACAGCAAAGGCCGGTCGAAAGACGACAAAAACAAAAAGGACATAAAAAGGATCGAGGTACACCTAAGCACTTCTTATGAGTTGTGAATGCGAAAGCATGCATGTCATTCTTCCGCTCCCTTAGTTCGTATGCGGCGTATTTGCGTCGACCGGCAAAGCGCGCGCTCTCCTCGCCGCTTTGACCTTGGAAGCTTCGTGTTACCGGAGCGCTGACGGCGCGGACACGCAGCGCCATCGGGTGGCGGTCATTGAAACCGACGCGCGGCCGCCAATGGGAGCCTCGTTCCTTGAAACTATGACGCGCGCCGGCCAATGGGACCAAAGCCGAAAACCATCAGCTTCACGCCCCTCCTTTGGGATCGGGGCTATAGGTGCCGTTTGGCTAGGATTTTCACGTGGTTTCAAAGCTGGGAGCCGGCTTCACTTAGAGAAAGGAGTTAAGGTTCCTTGAGGAATATTGGTTAGCAACAAGAATAAAAAATACGCGCACACACACACGCACACGAAGAATAACTCTTTAAACTGTCGGCATAGCCAGATATACTCCGCTTCACCTTACGATGCACTGCGATGGACGTTACGAGCTTAACTTGTTGACCCATAGTTCATAGCCTGTCTAGTGACTTAGCGCTCCCCGCGTCGCTCCGCCCAATCGGAAGGACACGTGACACCCTTCGAGCTATGATTTGGCTCTATTGGCTCGTGTCCTTTGCAGTCCATCGTATGGGTGAAACCATAGAGTTATTATAATGTACGCTAGAGGTTCAACTGGCGCTAGTGTTCCGACGCAACCAGTTCAATATTGACTTCCGGTAATGCATTTCTATGGAAAGAAGTGAGTGCATTTTCTTCTTGCCGTCGATTATAAGAGCAAATATCACGAATAATTCGTACGTACTAGGTAGCTTGAAACATATCTCAATCAGGCAGACGAAAGCATATGTCAGTTTCGGCGTTTTTCTTTCCAATTGATGGCATTAAAAACGGTGCTAAAACGGCTTCGTACATGTATTTTTGTGCACTGTCGGACACTGTTAGCGCGAACACGACGTCGGCGCTTTTAAACATGAGGGATATACGTGCCGAACGAACGAATGACATCTGGAAATCAATAGAGACGGCGAGAACTACGAAGTAACACTGGATCAGTAGCTACCCGCGCATGTACGATCAAAATAAAGTGAAGGTCACGTAATATATTCCGATTTTAAATAAGTAATTACTGCTTTATTCTTTTTGCTCTGTGCGAAGATGCTTGTTCTACGTTCAAAACATCACCCGCACGCTCGAAACCTTTGATAACAAGTGCCCGATAAAAGGTGCCCGGCAGAGAAAAGAATACAAAGAGACATCTCATAGCCCATGTACTTTATTCTTTACGTTTTGGATGATTTTATCCGCTCATAAAAATGAACGACGGGGTAATTTTCATATGGCGACAAGACTGGCGTATTAGCAATATATAAGCGTCACCGGAATGCTGGCGAACCTTGAACACACTTTATATTCCCTTCGGTTATTATTTTGCTTTGAATCGTCGCTTGTTTTTACACACCTGTTGCGGAACACGAGTTTGGGACTGAAATTTAGCGAAGTTATAAATCGTTCCCTGGCAAAATCAATGCGCTAACTAAAGCAATTACACTTTTACAATGTTAATGAAGGTACATACGATTCGGTACGACTCTAATAACCAAAGTATTACATGTTATTTTCCGGCGAAGAGACAAAATGCAAGTGCGTTTTCACATAGGAATGCACAGAAGCACCGCAAAAGTAGACTGGTTGCTGTATTCTTCAATTTTTGTCACGGAAGTCGCATAGACAGTAGGGAATTGTAGTAGACCGTTTTTCTCCTCCGCTACAGTATCCCTGAAGAAAACGCCGCAGCTGCGCATGCGCGCCGCCAGCCTTATCTGCATAGTTCAAGGTCTTGTGGCGGATTACGGAGCGCTATCCGGGTGCTTAGCGGGTTGCGGAAACGGTCTACTACAATTCCCCACTATCACCAGTGGAACCTCTAGCGTACATTATAATAACTCTACGGGTGAAGCAATTGTACTCCTACACGCCGACTCGCCGACGCCAATTCGTGCTGTACATAGACGTGAAATATACTTATTTGTATCGCCATACTTGAGCTGTCCCCATGTCGTCGCTGTCGTTTGTTTTGTAAAAACCGAGCCGCTGGCGCCACCGTTGAGAATATTTAATTGACCTCGCGCCGCTACCCGCAAGAAGGTGCGGCTCACATTTTATTACGCCTAACCGTTTCCAATGAACCGGTAACCGCCACGTGACATTACCGTTCTGTTCAGATTTGGTTTAACATCAAATGTTTGATTTTGGTTAGTGTTTCATTACGGTTCAGTTAAAAATAACGGTTTTGCTCCGGTGTTCGGTTCGGGTTTGGTTCGACGCCCTGGTTTAAAGCTACATATTAACCGCGCAAGATTAAAAGTGCCACTTTGTCGCGTCTCGCGGTGCGAGGAACGACAGCTTGTCCGTCTTCAACCATTCACTTTTAGTTGGAACACCGAGGGCGCGCCATTTTCATCATCGAAGGAGGATAAGTAGGGATCCGCGTTTTCGGTTATTTTTTCGAAATTCGGCGTACTTTTTTCGGCGTTTATTTTAAAATTTAATTTTCGGTATTTTTCGGTGTATATTTACTCTCAAAAAAGTTCACCGTTTTTTTTCGGTGAATATGAAAGAAACACTATTGGACACCGGATCAGATGATTCTTGTAGTTGTGATATTTGTGATCACTCAAAGTATATTGACACACTTACGTGGTCTTCGCCTCAACTTCCGTCAGGACACACCTCGAAATTGCGGAATTCGGGGGCATAATCTTCAGCGCGCTTCTTTTTCCTTCCCATCCTGACGACGTGACCCTCTGAGGTGATGACTGTACAAAAACAAACAAAATGGCAAAAAAAAATTCATTGTATTTATGTTGTGAACCACAGAGAAGTTTGAGAGAGGGTGTTAAGAAAGGTATTGACGGCTTTCCTCGATGTCCTCTAAAGTGCATGAAGCGAAGAACCTTATACTAGCCCACATCCGAACTTTTTTTTGGGGACCGGGAACTTGACACACTAAGCCCGACCACAGGAAGGGCACAGATGTCCCGCGAAGGACAATCCAAGGCCTCTTTTGTTGCATATTGAACCTTGGAACAGGCCCAATCAGGAAGACGTCACACAATGTCGAACCTTGCAAATCCCTCTCTCTCTCTCTCTCTCTCCTTCCCCCACCCACCTCGGCGCAGCCCTAAAAAACTGACCTTTTTTTTGGTTAAAACCGAATTTTAGAAAACGTATTAGACATACTTTTATCGGTTTTTGTCGGTTTAAACCGAAAATGCCGAACCTACAAACTGACCTTTTTCGGTTAAAACCGAATTTTCGAAAATGTATTCGGCGTACTTTTATCGGTTTAAACCGAAAACTACGAACCCTAAGCATAAGCCACTGAGACAAGCAAGCCGTCAGTCACTTCAAGTGCCCAATGATGCTGTTTCAAGAATCACTTACCATGCGCTCTGCGAATTGCGCCATCAACCTGTAGGCTCTAGATGACAATTCAAACAGCTCGCATAAGAAATGCCCATTTCATTCCCACTTCATTCCGGGCAAAATGCATCTAAAGGCCGGTTCAGACATTTGCGTTTGAGTGCGTTCGACTGCGTTGCGTCGAGATCCGAAAGCGAGTCACCGGCACATCTGTGCTTCGTATGAAGCATGGACTCCAATTCAAGGAATCATCTTGGCACGCGATATAAGCAGCAGGGATCATGGATGTCCTGGTTTCTCGCTGCCGCAACGCAGTCAAACGCAGTCAAACGCAACTGTCTGAACCAGGCTTTATTCCATTCCCACTCGATTCCCCAAAGCTGCAGCCATTCCATTTTCATTCTATTCCGGGGTCGCAAAAGTGCCGGCGTGATTCAGGAATCATTCCAACTCCGAAGTGGCATCTCCGCAACAGTTCTATGCACTATGAGAATCAAAACATAACCGCGTGGGTAGCACGTGCACTACCCATAGTGAGGTAGAGTTCCTGTATACACCATTCCAATGTTTACAAAATCACAGCCCAGCGTGCGATCTTCACAGCCCAGCACGTGCGTGTTCGTCGCTTCGGAAAGCGAGCAAAACACGCGCCATACGCACGAACACTCAAAATGGCACCGGCCACACGCTCTTTTTTGGAAAGGTCTATAGGCTCCCTACGGGAGCCAGAGTTGCGTGTTCACGCATGGCATGTGGATCCAGCTCCTCACGTGACTGAATTCGGCGAATAGCAGCGCCGCGCGTTCGAGGCGCGCGGCGGGCTCAAAAGCCTGGGAACGTACGCCGGGGCGCGTGCAACGTCTACTTTGCTGCACGACACAATTGATACGGCTCCTCCCGTGATCGGATCTCGGCGAATAGCGGCGAGGGTGGCACGCGGCATGTGGAATCAAACGCGCAACTCTGGCTCCCGTAGGGAGCCTATACAGGAACTCTATAGTGAGGAAAACAGAAGCGTCCCTAGCGAGCTTGTCACCGCGAATACGCTAGTCGTTTTACGGGGGCTGTAGCAAGTTTGAGGTTACGGCGCGAATATCCGAGAGTACGGTTAGTATCAGTAATGACAGAGGTTACCTGAGTAGTCTATGATATGTCAGAGCATAGTCAGAGGTGATATAAACACTCATAATGAGAAACCTTGCGACCAGGAACAGAAGGGACAAGGACAACACCGTCTCATAACCAGCACAGAAATTATTTAGTTAAAGACAAGCTTCTTCCTTGTTCTCTAAAACATATACCTCCATCATCTGCGGTCATACACCTTGAAAGTGTTAAGCAGTCACCACAGATTTCAAGGCAGTCTGAAAAGTTCGGTGCACACTATAAATTATAAATGCTAAAACCAAGACTCTCTGAAACGACGGTGTGGGAAGCTTCATTACAAAGAGAAGAAAGCAAACACCATACTACCACGGGACACAGGGGGACTAGAAAGACCAAAACACTGGTGTCTTGGACTGAAAAAGAGGAGAGGACGATGTCGAGCAGTGAGCACACACAGATCTGACACAGATACCACAATACATAAAGGCTCGTTCACACTAGAGTGCCTCAATGTCTTTCTGTTTAAGGTGATGCCATCGTTTGTAGTACCCGATGCCGACAGCACGCACTCACAAGGAAAATACAAAGAAATCGCAGGAAACAAAATGTCGCCAAGCACAGTCAGCGCCACGAGCGCGTGCAGGGACACGCTCTTTCACGCGCTTCAGAAGAAAAAAAAAAACCGTTAGAAACAAAATGGCCAGATGTCATCACCCCAAGCAAAGCGCACATGAAGGCACCCTAGTTCACACTGCCCCGTTTTCTTACGTTACGTTACGAAAAGTCACCGGGAAATCTGTGCTTCGTATTTAGCGTGGCTACCAATTCAAGGAGATAGCCTGGCACGCGACATTCTAAACACGAATTTTTTGGTGACGACGAGCTAGGACGGTGAATTCCCGTGGCAACCAAGGACACAAGGCTCGTCGTAACCTAACGGAAGGAGTTGAGCTCGTTTCAACTTTTCACACAGCACCGTTTTCTTACGTTACGTCTAAGTCACCAAAATATTCGTGTCTCGGGTGTCGAGTGCCAGACTATCTCCTTGAATTGGTAGCCACGCTTAATACGAAGCACTGATTTCCCGGTGACTTTTCGTAACGTAACGTAAGAGACGCGGCAGTGTGAACCAGCCTTAAAGTCAATGAGAATAAAGAAACATTCACTACCGCAGGACACAAAGGAACTAGACATAAAAAAACGCCCGTGTCTCATCGTTCAAAGTCAGTGACGGCTTACTTGAACAGTTTCCAGCTCGCGTAACTCTAATAGTTTCCTTATTAGTTTCCTCTTATAAGTTTCCTTTTATAATGATATTTTTCTTTGCTAAGGAGAGTGGTTTGCTAAGGACAGCCGTCACTGACTTAGGACGATGAGACACGGCCGTTTTTGTATGTCTGGTTCCTTTGTGTCATGTGGAATCGTGTCGCAGGCAATCCGGCGTCGGCGTCGGTGGGATTAGAAAATCCCATAATGCAACGCGTGCAGCCACATGTGATGTCACACGTGGCTGTAAGGTCAAGACCCTATCACCCGCTAAATTTGCGGGAAAATTTTTCACTAAATTTAGCGAAAAACTTTCCCGGCAAATTTAGCGCAAACTTTTCCCGCCAATTATAGCTGAAAATGTTTCCACCAAATGTAGCGGAAACTTTTCTCACGAAATTTAGCGGGTCGATTGGGTGAAAACGTCACAGACACGCGTGACGTCACGCGTCACGTGACACGTGACGCTACCGACTAGACCACGCGCACACGCTTGCATGGCTTGGGAACGAGCGCGAGTTTACGAGAAGTCTTTGCGAACGGCGCCCGATAATGCTATCGCGTTCCACTCTTAGAAGCGAATCTTAAGCGTTCCCCAAGTTTTCTTCTTTTTTTTTTTTCATTATACCACGGGCGACAGTTATCAGATATGATGCGGGTCAAGATCAAAATAAGCAAGGGTGGGGACACAACCTGGAATTCGTGGGCTCTGCAACGCGAGCTTTTGCTCCACGTGCTCCCGAGCTTCAGTGCGCTAACGCACTCGGCCTTGGGTCTCCCCCTTTTCTTCGTAGCTCACGATGGAAAATAACAGATGTTCATGCTCATTTGTTCGTCTAAAAAAACGTTTTGCTGTATACCAAGTAACAAACAAAGAGACTGCTGCGAAAACATTGTAATTCTATATTGTTCCTTTGCTATCGCTGTTTCTTAAAAAAAAATTTGCAATTCAATTCAACGGAATTAAAGCTCGAAATCGAGTGTATATGTCAACAATGTTTGCACCATCGCATCAAAAGGTTTTTTTTTTTTTTTTTTTTTCACACTCTCGAAATTAATTTATCAACCTATAGTCCACCGTCATACCGATCTCTTCAGTGATTATTTTTATATATATTTTGACACCATAATTTTTTTTTTTATGCTGCCAGACAAGAGTTGTAGAACGTATAAAAAAAAGCGTTATTTAAGCTGCCGAGCACCTTATTATGAAGGACACGTCCTCCTACACCTGGCTGCGGGAACCCTGTGCCTTCATCCACATGCCCTTCTGCTTCGAAATCTAGGTTAGTAAGCCAAAGATTTGTCTAGTTGACATCCTCCCTTTCACTTTAGGTTCGACCGCACCCGACGACGATCCGATCCGAGGGAGCCAATCAAGCCGAGTCAAAAATGCATTTTCATGGCGCTCCTTGTCTTTCTGGATTTGTCATCACCAGTTAAACAAAGTCACGCACGAAAAAAAAAAAAAAGCGCAGGACCGCGGCACGGATAGATGTATGGATGCTAAAGGCTGTACCGTATATAACGTGCGGTAGCTTGCGCCACCTAGCCTGGAAAGTGTACACTCACTGTGCGCGTGACTCGTTTAGTCGCTGATAGTGAACGGAGCGCCGCGACGACGCACTTTAGGCGGCACTTGATTGACTCCGTCGGGTTGTGGCGTCGGCTGTGGTCTAACTTGGAGTTAAATGGAGTACCGACTACCGATATACAAATGAATGGCCGCAGAAAGCGTTCTTTGATGTGACCTCCTCCTACCCTGCTGCAGGAGCCCCGCATCCGCTGACCCTGAGGAGGCGACATCTGCTGGTTCCGCCAATTGTCCCTTTCCGGACAAGCATGTTGGTGCTCCGGACTCTCAGACGAAATGCACGCAGCAGCACAGAACCTATAGCTAAAACAACTGAAGTTGGTAGTTTATTTTGTCGTTTTTTTTTTCTGATCTTCCTGTTTCGCGAAAGAAAAGTGGAAGTACCTCACCAATAACTTAAGAAGTGAGTATACGTCTCTTGCACAAGTATTTATGTTACAGCGCTAAACAGTGTCTTGTATGTTGCATTAAAGGGGCACTGGCACAACAAAAGTCATATTTTTTTATTGCTTAAGACGATGCACGTTGTAGTCATAGACACACAAAAATATACGGCATCGCAAAAAAAAAAAAATTCCCACGCGCGCGGGTTTGTTTTTAATGTTTTTGGGCTTTTTTCTTTCCCTCTCCTCACCTCCTCGCTTCTTTTGATTTCTGACGTCAAAAAACATAAAATTTGAAAGCTTTGTAGGCGACATTTCTATAGCATTTAATAACGGCAATCGTAAAACATGTTTTTTCATGCAATCGCGAATGCACTACGGCCCTTCTTTTTAAAATACCAAAAATTGGAGTCCGTTGTGATGTCGCCTGCTGGATTTTTATCCTCCCTTAGAAAACATGGCGGCGCTCGACGCATGTAGTAGACGGGTGATCGGTGAGTCGGGGAATCGGACGAAGTAGTCTTTTTTAGGTGCCCGACGACCTCTCAGACTTCGAAAAAGAAATTGTCAAACGGTCAAAACAACTGGGTTTGGTGTCTTTGTATCGTAGTTTCGGTTGTGACACCGCCGGGGGCACCGTCGTCTGCTCGAAGCGATAGGCAGCAGGGTTCTCACGCAGGAAACCAGTTTCCCGGTACGGTAGTTCCCGCGACGCCGGCGCTCTTCTCTCCCGCTCTTCACCTCCTCGCTTCGGGTCGCGGAGACACGTTTCGGAGCGGAGTTGCAAAAGAAACTCGACTCGCAGGAGTCTTCAAAATTTGACGTCACTCCACTGGCGAGGATTACGCGGGAACTTCAAATTTGGCATTTGGAAATCGTTTTTTTTTTTTTTTTTTTACTTCACAAATATTGAATTCCCAAGCTTCGAATTTTGAGGGTAATGTCCAGGCACCGTTTCAATCGTTTCAAACAATAAAAAAAAAATATTTTGATGTGTCAGTGCCCTTTTAAGTCCGCGCCAGACCCTCGGCTAGGCACTCGCAAAAAGTGTCCTTTTTTCTTGTTTTTTGTTTTGTTTTCGAAAGCAGTTTGTTTTAGTGAAAATAAGCTGAAAAGTCTTTAACATCATGTTGTTCAAGATCAATAAAGGATGCCCGGTGTCACGAAGGCATAACCGACTGCAGACTTAATTAACATTGCCAACTTTTGGGACATTCCGAGGAATAAAATGTTTTCAATGGAATATCAAAATTCTGATTGATTTGCGTTTTATGATACCCAGGCAATTAGAGTCCTTGAGAACAATACAATGTTTTGTCAAGAAAAGCAGAAATCGACAATTTTGTAGACCTAACCCACAAAATGTAATGCAAAAAAAAAAATGTAGAGCCGTGGAATAAACGCTGTCTGAAAGATTAATATTAATTTTTTACTGCATGCGCCGAGGTGTTTATATGCAAGAAAGTTGGGGATGCAAAATATCATTGTACCAAAAATATGTTTTTATTCTCCGTATCTTTAAAGGGGTACGGGAACAAAAATTGAAATATTCAAATTTCGTTCGGAAATGAGTCAAGCATGACGGATAATAACCGTAAATGATAATCGCAGGTTTGTATTTTGAACGATTGGCTATATTTTTCGTTGCAAACGGTGCACTCGAGCAAGCGCTCGAAGAGAAGCGAACGGAGAGCGCGATGCGTCATGGGATATCCGGCGCAAACAAAAACAGAAAGAAAAGATTCCCCGTATTCGTGACGTAGCAAGGCTGGCGGGGTTATGAGCTTTGCCCTTGGTGGCGTTGTCAGCGTTGTGGTGGTGCCGATAGCGTCAACGCGTTACAACCGAGCCTTTCGAAGTACCCATGGGGTGACGAGCGTGCGGCTGGCCCAAGGAGCACGTAGCTTCCACAGCACTGTCAGCTTACGGCTGAATGGGGTGGCGAAAGCAACTTTTGTCCGAGTTTTGAGCGGCTGGCTAATCTTCTAGGGGGAGAATGGCTGTATCCGGGAGCATAAAAGATGGTCCGAGAAAGAGGGGAGTCCACCCTTTCCGTCTTCTTGGTTCAATGCGTGATTTGTGAGTTGAGGAGGAGAGCTAAGAAGAAAAATGTTGAAATGCCAAAGAGCGGCGCTGCTCCGAAGGAATCTGCTACGTCACGACTACGTAGCAAGTTCCACAACGTTGCTAGATTACCTCCCGAATAGGCTCCGCATGCATCCACCAGGTGCACATTGAAAGATCGTTTATTTAGCGTTAAAATTAGTATTCTTGTGCCTTTCAACGGAAGACTGGTGTTTTTGAAGTTAGAGTGCAACATGCAACACATCTGTAGAGTCTCGGTTCGTTCGGGTCACCACTGTAGCGTCTCGTCTCCCATGTCGTGTCGCCGCTCACTCCGTCTCGTCTCCCTCCATGACGTCTCGCTGCTCACTCCGTCTCGTCTCCGTCCAGTCCTCTGTCCCGACTCCTTTTTAAACCCTCGTGCTGAGGGTTACCTCGCGATGGCGTGAACTGGTGCAATCGCGAGGCAATACGTCAGCCGGATGAGACAGCAGTATTGGCAGTGCTACGGTGTGATTGCCAAGATGTTATCTAATGTGGTGCAATGGATGTTGCGCGGACTTATGTAAGCGTGCGGCAACATCCGTCGACGACGCAGCACTTGAGCCGGGTAAGGTAATCTGACGCTCTCCGGGGCCGCTCGATCGAGCGGAGAAACGTTCTCTCGGGAGCCGCTGGGTCGGTGCGTGCGTACGTGACCACAGTACTCCCTCCCCAGAGAGTAGGCGAACGTTTGGAGATTTCCGTTATCCGAGTCTAGGCTTTCGTCTTGCCGCGGGTACGCAAATGAGGCTTGTAGTAGCAGGTGTAGGAGGAGATGCGATGCCCAGACACTGTGGCACGTGTCGGCCGGAGCGTGTCTGGATCTCCGCTTGCTGGACGTTCGGGCGATGATGGTTTGGGGTGGACAACGAGAAGAGTTGATGCGAAAGATAAAGATTTCGATGATAGGCGGCGATCACTTAGTTCTTTCCGTGAGCGCCGACCGTGAGTGGCGTCGGTCGGTGCTACAGAACTTTGTGTGGGCCGTCGTGGAAAGTTGAGGGCGTAGCCCGTGCATCACGTGTTTAGTCCCTGTCGGACGCGCGTGATTTTTCCGTATGAGCCAGGAGCGTCAGAAGGGCCGCAGAGAGTCGCTCGCAGTAGCGTGCCCGTGCCGAGGCCCCGCATTGAGTCGGCCGCGTGGTACTCGCGTAGAGCAGCAGGCGGTGGGACTTGGCGGTGGGTGGCCGGCGGTGAGGCGCTTGCGGTGATTGGACTCGCGGTGAGGAGGCGGTGGCGACTTACTCGTGTTGGGGTGTCTGCGGTGAGCTGAGTGCACTGCAGAGAGTGGCACGCGGTGAGTTGCGTGGTATTGCCGCGTTGGGTTGCACGCATTGTGTTGCGTTGGGTTGCACACTGTGATTTGCTGGTTGAGTGGCACGCGGCGAGTTGCGTGGTGTTTCCGCGTTGGGTTGCACGCATTGAGTTGTGTTGGGTTGCACGCGGTGATTTGGTAGATTGGTTGAGTGGCACGCGGTTAGTTGCGTGGTGTGATCACGTCCGGGTCACCACTGTAGAGTCTCGGTTCGTTCGGGTCACCACTGTAGCGTCTCGTCTCCCATGTCGTGTCGCCGCTCACTCCGTCTCGTCTCCCTCCATGACGTCTCGCTGCTCACTCCGTCTCGTCTCCGTCCAGTCCTCTGTCCCGACTCCTTTTTAAACCCTCGTGCTGAGGGTTACCTCGCGATGGCGTGAACTGGTGCAATCGCGAGGCAATACGTCAGCCGGATGAGACAGCAGTATTGGCAGTGCTATGGTGTGATTGCCAAGATGTTATCAAATGTGGTGCAATGGATGTTGCGCGGACTTATGTAAGCGTGCGGCAACATCCGTCGACGACGCAGCACTTGAGCCGGGTAAGGTAATCTGACGCTCTCCGGGGCCGCTCGATCGAGCGGAGAAACGTTCTCTCGGGAGCCGCTGGGTCGGTG
This sequence comes from Ixodes persulcatus, assembly GCA_013358835.2. Taxonomy (NCBI): domain Eukaryota; kingdom Metazoa; phylum Arthropoda; class Arachnida; order Ixodida; family Ixodidae; genus Ixodes; species Ixodes persulcatus. Next base: position 32,089 of record JABSTQ010010279.1, read on the forward strand.
CGTGCGTACGTGACGGTTGGTGAGAACGCTAACTTTTTATTTATTTAACTGATTATTACTTGTTTAACTTTAGAATAATGATGCAGCATCGATGTCGTCGTCAGTCCAGGCCGCTGGTCCCATGACGTCTCGCTGCTCACTCCGTCTCGTCTCCGTTCAGTCCTCTGTCCCGACTCCTTTTTAAACCCTCGTGCTGAGGGTTACCGCGCGATGGCGTGAACTGGTGCAATCGCGAGGCAATACGTCAGCCGGATGAGACAGCAGTATTGGCAGTGCTATGGTGTGATTGCCAAGATGTTATCTAATGTGGTGCAATGGATGTTGCGCGGACTTATGTAAGCGTGCGGCAACATCCGTCGACGACGCAGCACTTGAGCCGGGTAAGGTAATCTGACGCTCTCCGGGGCCGCTCGATCGAGCGGAGAAACGTTCTCTCGGGAGCCGCTGGGTCGGTGCGTGCGTACGTGACCACACATTCAAGCTAGAAAAGGAGCGCTGTAATTTCGTTTCCCTACCCTTTTAAAGGGGCCCTGCAAGGACTTTTTTACTGGTTTTTAATTTGCACCGAACCTGAGCGCACTGAACGTAGGAACTTAGTGAAACTTATCTTTACTCGAAATTCGCTTTATTTTAAAAGTTATAGGCAAATTAAAATTACAAAAGCAAGCAAAAAATAACCTCCCTCATGACGTCCTTGGTTGCTTGAGTGGCCGTGAACTAGAGGAGGGGTAGTGGGCTCATCGCGAGCGCTCACGGCTGCCGCACTCCGTGTTGACGGCGCGAGAGGGCGCCACTAGAGCACGTGCTGGATAGGCTGTATGCAGGCGCGGGCAGCCAGAGAAGCTCTCGTTGCATTTGCTGCGCGATTAAACACTAATTCGGTATGACACTTCATTGGCCACAAACGACAGCAAACACGGGGTAAAGATCAGATCAGAATGGGAGCCAGTTCGCGCTGCCATACCGCGAAACGGCCAAACCGCAAGACAAAGCTTCTCGCTGAAGGCCTTCGGAACGCTGGGAGCCGGTCGGATCCTCCTGTCCATACGACCGCAGCGCCGCCGCGTACATCCGGGACCTTTCCGTGTCGGCGCCTCATCCCACTACTTCTTTCTAGTATGCGCCACCTTTTCCACCGCTTGGTGGCGGGTATGTCGACGGGTCATTTCTTGTTTCAGTACTTTATAAACTGCATTCGTTTCTTTTTTGATCTAAAATACTGAACAAAAACTACTTTTATACATAATTGAAACGGTTCGCGCCACTTATATTTTGTATTTCGACTGAAAAGAAGCTTTTAGCGGCTCTGACCAGTAGTAAGCCCAGGACCAAAAACGTCACATTTTGCGCGCTTTCGGTACCGCGGGTCGCCCTCGTCGGTGGAAGAGGTTTCCGCGGCGTCCGGTTAAAATATGACGCACTGATATTTAGTTACTCTCTCCGTTCCCGCTGGCTTGCCCAAACTTCAAGAGACGTGGAAACCGCAAAAAAGGTAGAAGCTTAAATATGATTGCAGGGCCCCTTTAAAGGGATGCTGAACCGATATCTGAAGTTGCCGAAATAAGCCCCGGACAAGCTTCCCGGGACCGCACTATACCTAAAAAGGTTATTCATGTAAAGGGATGGAGATCGGATTATTATATTTCTTGGAATGACGACCGCTGATTGAGCCAGAAGCGCCAGAAGCCTCCGATGCGCGCGAGGCCCTCTGGGATTACTCGCAACGGAACTGACGTCAACAAACTGCAACGGAACTGACGTGAACAAGTCGAGCTGCCGACGCGCCACAGCGTGGAAGAAAGTTGCGCTTTGAATAATAGTAGACGGATGCCCGTCGCGTTGGAAGTTTGCCAACTAATCCAGCCAAGTTAGCTGCGCACTACCTGCCAGCCACCCTGCACCCTGCCACCCCCAGTCCACTTCTGCACCTGCGTCGTAGCGACGGCGGCGACTTTGGTCTGTGGGTTTTTCGGAGTTCGGCGATTTCTTTCCCGTCCTGATAATTTGGCCATGACGACGGCGACCACGGAGACTTCGACAGCGCTGATGTTTGATGCCACCAAGATGCCGCTTGCTCGCGACGCTCGCTAGACCGTTCGGCGCCGCACAGGTGTCGTGTCAAAAACGACATGATGAACACTGTTCGACAAATTTATCAGATAAAATTGCATTTCTTTTAAAAATATATCTCATCGTTTCGGGACGGGGTTCGCACGTCGCATTTCCGTTTCGTCGCGCCACCACGCGGCGTGAGCGCACGCCGGAGCCAACGAGGTAGGTCGGAGCCAACCGAGCCAACTTTGATGGCTCACCATAGCCGCGTTCTGCGTACTACAAGTTTGTTGTCGTCACGAAACGAGCTTTCAAAAAACTCACCAGGTGCACCTTAGAATATTTATTTACACAAATCATATAATTTAGACTACTTTATTGTTTCAAGTACCGTCATTTAAGAGCCATTCGTGTGCTGTAAATATCAAAACGACAAAGAATTTAGATTCTGTTTTTCGGTTCAGCATCCCTTTAAGGCCCATTCACACACTTACACTTGACTACGACCGACGTAGACAAGACCGGTTTTCTGTGGACGGCTTACAAACGGTTGCATTGCTGCACAGCCGGTCGTAAACCGTCGCGAGATGTTTAACAAACGATCTTGTCTCAGTCGGTCGTAGTCAAGCTCATGTGTGTGAACGGGCCTTGGGACCGGCTCAGTTAAGCGCCGTTCACACATATGCAACCGAGTAAAATCGATAGAGACCAGACCGGTTTTTAAGCCTCTTGCGATTTCTTAGGACCTGTTCCGCTGCAGCACATCCGGTCCTAAGACGTCGCAAGAGGCTTAAAAACCGGTCTGCTCTCTCGGTCTTACTCGGTTGCATATGTGTGAACGGCGCTTTAGACCCTAGAAATCATTTACACCGTAATGGGTGTAAAAAGGGTCTTCAAGATGTATGCATACATGGCTGCACCCTTTCAGAACCCTTACCTTGAGTTGGGCACCTTTTTTATTGTGAAGTAGAGTGCTGATCAGTACGCTGAACTGTAACTGGCACAAATGTACTGTTTGTGGCAAAATTAAACGAATTTGAGTTTGAACTCACTTATAAAGTCCTAACGCTTGTTCAACCTGATTCGTACTTTTAAGCAGGTAGGAATTTTTGTGCGCGAGAATAAACATGATGGACTTTGTTTCTATTTTACTAGGACCGAGTGAGTTTTCACTACGTTCGGCATCAACAGTTTTGTGCACCCCGTCAAGACGCTTAGTTTTCACGGTGCTACAGCCTATTGCAGCCCCGCCCTGGATCTAAATTACGCCTTATTCGCCTGCACTCGCGCAAGGCAGCGCTGCGGGAACTCCACTAGCTTTGACAACGTAGCAATACATAATTTCGCGTTTGCTCCAACACTGACGTGAACCATTAGTATTATCTTGAGATTGTGCACAATGACCCCTAAAACATAGTAATCTACACATTGCTACACTCTGCCATATAAATGGTCCTAATTTAAGCAGTTTCATGCCATCATTAGTCTATATCAGGGGTGGCCAAACCGCGGCTCGCGAGCCGCATGCGGCTCTTCGCTGGTCCAAGTGTGGCTCGCGGATCCCTCGTGTACCCCCCCTCCCCTTCCGCCTTTTTCGCGTTTTCCAAGGATTTTACAATAAAGAACAGCTTGCGGTTGGACAGCCTTGTGCTTCCATACGTACAGTCGAACCGCTTTTCACTCGCAGGTTTCCACAGGTCCTTTTTCTTTGATTGTTCAAGGGAGTTTGCCGGACCCTAGGGGGAAAGGCATCAAGGACAAGGATATGTCAGACCCAACGAGCTTGAATAAACTTAGAGCGGTAAACCAGCAGGCCAAAAATTGCAAACCCCCGCCCCCCCCCCCCCCCATCCCCCCCCGGTTGCCGCCCTCTTGCCTGTTTGCCATATTAGTGATGCCCAGAGGTGGGTCAGATCAGATTGGCCAGATCACGGTCAACAGATGGGCACTCTGGGGCTGCGTTTCAATCTTACTCGAGGATCCGAGTTCTTCCGGTGAATCAAGTCACGCGACAAGACAGATACAGAAATACGTGACCGGGTAGGTTTTCGAACGCAACGGGTACAAAATTTACCCAAGAGTGAGATAAAGTAAATTTTGGAACGCGGCCGCCTGGATGGGGTCCGAACTGAGCGAGCAGGTGCGAGCTGGCCGAGCGCGGCTGGCGCGGCGACGGCGGTGTGAGTAGCATTGAACCGCGATGATCGTGCTGTGGGGGAATGGTAAAGTTCCATGGGTGCCATGTTTGGCTAGGCAGACGATGAACAAATAGGACCGGGTATGCACGTATCACACAAGATCTGACCAGGTATGGGCACCGACGCGTGGATCCGATCCAAGAAGGAATGCGTGAGAGCTCTCACCGTATTCCTTCTCGGCTTCCACTAACAGATACTCCATATGCCCTGCGTACCTTTCCTTAAGAGCCATGAACATTCCGCTGGCCGAGTGCGGCGAGAACGCAAAACTTTGACGCGAGATACCCACGCGATGTTTGACATATACGATCGATTCTCTCGGATCGGTGCCCATACCTGTTCAGATCTTGTGCGATGCGTCCATACCCGGTCCTATTTGTTCATCGTCTGTCTAGCCAAACATGGCACATATGGAGATTTACCATTATCCCACAACACTATAATCGCGGTTAAATGCGAGTCGCACCGCCGTCGCCGCGCCAGCCGCGCTCGGCCAGCTCGCACTTGCTCGCTCGGCTCAGTCGGCTCGGTCAGCTCGGTCCCCATCTAGGCGGCCGTGTTCCAAAATTTACTCCATCTCACTCGGGTAAAGGTCTTTCACCCGTTGCGTTCGAAAACCTACCCGCACCCAGCATTGCTGTACCTGTCATGTCAGGTGACTTGATCCGCCGGACTAACTCGGATCCATTTGAGTAACATTGGAACACAACCCCAGATGTCCCGTCTACTGACCGTGATCTGGCCAATCTGATCTGGCCCACTTCTGGGCGCAGCCATCTTAACGTCACGTGATCACTAATGTTGCAAACAGGCAAGATGGCAGCAACCGGGGGGGGGGGGGGGTATTATTTTTGCTGCAGGCCATGGGTTCCGGTTTTCCGCTAAGGTAATAAATACTCAAGCTCGTTGGTCAAACCACGCATGCACTTTGGCTTGGGGTCAAGGAAATGTTCAGTCTCGCGGCCATTGTCACTCGCCGGTGATACGCGTCCCCTTCAGATAACGGATGTTCCCTATAGTTTCTTGTTGAAAGTCGCGGAAGCCCGAGTTAATTTCATTCATTGCCCCCCCCCCCCCCAACCCCCCGCGGCACTTATAAGTTACTTGGTTTTGATTGCGGCTCATAGGCCGGGTCAGCCTGCCCACCCCTGGTCTATATAGTCCACACAAGTTCCTTTCTATTATTACAGAGCCTGGAACGTGCTTTTTACTGATATATTTTTGCCGGCTTTCCGTGTCCAGTATTTTCTCCCTTCTGTATCCGTGACACGACCTTACAACTGTGTAATTCCACACTCTAAGAAATCTGGAGCGTCTGCTCTCCCGCAAAGCACTTTGGGGAGCCAAAGGCTGTAATCTACAGAGGTCGCTAGGCGACTGAGGGAGCGTTTAAAGCTAAAAAAAAAGGGCAGACGTTTGTTAAGTTCATACAGCCGGTGACAGGTTAAGAATGCAGAAGAGGTGTCGCCTCCAGCACGAGTCCTTCTGTCTTTAAAAAACACAAGGTATCTTATGTTATCCTTAAGACGACTTGAAGGCGAAAGCTAAGTGCCGATCCATTAAAGAAAGAGGCATTATTTACTTTGTTTCACGTTCTCTTTTTTCCTCTTAATTCGCTTTATCATCCTTCCTTTGATTCCTCTTAATCCTTTTTGGCGCCCTTCTTAATTTCATTGCCTCTAATTCGCCTGAGTGGTCACTTTAATGTTTTGGTACCTTTCGTGTCGCCGACGTATTTTGTTCGAGGACTTTGCACGTCAACTGAACGATGAGACATATGAGGCCTTACTAATACTTCGACAAAGGCGCAACCAAAACTTGACGGGAGGCTACAGACGTGTGCTGGAGGCGGTGGGCTTCTAGCCTGCCCCCGACCATAGATCGCCCAGCCAACCAGTTGCCGGGAACTCCAGCGAGCTCAGCCTGGGGCATCACGACGACAGCGACACCTTTGTCCCGTCAGCCTCTTTGCCGGAGCTTCTACAACTGACTGACAGGATCGTGACAATCGATACAGCCGGCGATTCCCGCTACACATTTCCTTCCTGTCTCCAGGACACTTCCCGACGCATGGACTGTATGTAGTACTTCTATTTTTTTTAATCCCCTTCCTTTTTACTCAATACAAGATATACGTTCTTAGGTTTTTTGTTTTTTTAATTGCTATAAGCACAGGAGTTGGAGGCGCGTTTCAAGCACCGTTCTATCATGATTCTACCCAGAATATAGGAGATCAAATGAGCCTAAACCAACGTAACCTGCTCTAGCAAAACCTTTCGTTAGAACAAGGAAGCGACAGTGAGGCCGTTGACGGTCGCGTGGCGCGGTCGAACCAAACGATTTGTCGAGTCGGATGCCAGGATCGGCTAAAGTTGCGTTTATTATCGCTCAACACGATGTTGTTGCTGCGGCTGCTTTTGGTGTCGTGCTTGTCGTCCATCTCCCATGGCGACAACGGCGTTCTTCCGGAGCGTACAAAGTACCTGGCTCGAAGTGCAACACACACTTGAGGAAACACGGGGCTGGGCTGGGAGGAGCGACATCTTCGTTTTGTCTTCTGACGCGGGCGCAGCTAATACGCAGACACACATACACACGCACGCACACGTGGGTCGCTGGGGGTGGAGGCGAAGTCCGGGAATGTCGGAGGAAATGGGGAGGGGGGTGGTTTGCGAAAAAAAGAGGGGGGAAGGGGGGGGGGAGGGGACGAACGTCCCGCCTAGCAGCCGGGACAACCACTACATGTATTACAAAAATAGTTTGTGTTTTTCTCCGGAGTGTGGACGTTATCCCGATCGCTGGCGGGACACTGCCATATTTAAGGAGCTCCGCAAAAACGGGAAGGTGTCGCCCCGACGAGGCCTGGTACACCACACCGCACTTGTTTTTGAAAAGCAGACGCCTGTTCCTCTGCACGTGACGCCAGCGCGCTCAGGCCCCGAACCTACGACATTTGGACAAACCACTGCCCTCTAATTCTGTACAAAGTTGTGAAACAGAAATCGTCGGCATCTTCTAATATACACGAATTAAAACAAAAACAAAAACACGCTATTAAAGACTCGTATTCTTTACTCGTTCGTCAATCCGTTGCCGGCTAGCTCTCTACCGCTCATCGCACCACGCTGAGGGCCTCTTTCTCACCAGAGTGGCAAACAAACACCGCTGGCGGACGCGCGTGCAAACATCCGTCCTGTCGGCGATTTCACTTAGCGCTCGAGGGTCACCCATTCGCCACGAAATCATACGTGCGTGGACACGCGGTTCCTGTGGAAGGTCGCTGGGGCTTTAAGAAGTAAGATACTCTTTTGTTGTTGTTGTTCTGTTGACGAACAAAGAACCGTGATGTTTCCTCTGGTGGACTAGACCCTAACGACGAATTTCGGGGGGACAACGCCGACACAACTGCACAGCCCAACAAACAACGAAGGCGCCCAAATATTACAGTTAAAAGAACTTCGTGTCGGTTGACTTCGCAGAGACGCGACACTGTCCTGAAAACAACGAACAAAATACGGAATGTACCACCCATAGTGCGCAACGAGCCCAAATGGGCCGCGAATGCCATTTGTAAGAACCGCCTCCAAGCATGCGCGTGCGTACCTGCGCAAAGCAACCCTTTCTGCCTTCCTGCGTGCCCGTGAACAAACCTGATTGCGACGATTTTGTTTTTACCTCCGAGCAGACAACGGCATGGTCATGCAGTCCAGTGTCCGCTATTGGTAGCTCCATTCTGACGCCGTTATACGCCAAACGACGTACTGGGTTCACACTGGCGGTGACGTCACGCGGACAAATAAAGGGAGCAGACGTCCCTACACCAAAGGCGGTGTCGAGGTCAACTTGATGGGGGAGGAACCGCAGGCTACCGGAATGCTTCTTTCCGCGTTCAAAAGAGGAAGAAAAAAAAAAAAAGGTGCCCGCGCTGCCAGTTGAACAGCCCGAGGACGCGGCTTTCAAGTCCAGTTTTCTCCACGAAAAGCAGCGCGCCCTCGGGGGGTTGGGGGGGGGGGGGGGGGGGGGGGGGGGGAGTTTGGAAGGGGGCCGGGGACTCGGCGCATATCACAGCCCGGGTATCACTCGCGCAGAATCCTCGGCCCCGGTGCCGGCCGGCCGGCAGAAAAAAAAAAAAAAAAAAAAAAAAAACGCGGTTGGAGAGAAAAAGTGCCGAGCGGACCCCGCTACGGCACCCGCGGTGTCTGGGTCTCCCTTCGCGCCCTGTTCAAATGCTCGAAATCTAGGGGCTCGCGTCTTGGCGCCATCTTTAACGACAGGTGCTCTAAAGTGGTTTGTCTTGACTTTTTGTCCTGTTGTGGCTCTCCAACGAGTTGGTCACACTACAAATACATCATACAAAAGACGGTTTGCAAACAGATTCGAACGGGAGTCACCGCGAGATCCGTGCTTCGAATGCAGCATGGCAACGAGTTGAAGGAGAAAACTCGGCACGCGGCATTCGAACCGCGTATATCGCGGTGACTGATGTCTGCAGACTGTCTTTTATAGGATGTATAAGCAGCGTGACCCCGGCTTTACATTCGTCATACACAGACTGTCTACTAAGATGTTGGACACAAGCGCCGCTTCTAATAAAACGCGTAATCGAAGATTTTTTTTTTTTTTACTTTTTCTCGAGGGATTTTTGTCTTTTAGGAGCACGGCTTTGATCCGCCTTTACTCTCGCTCAGGGTCGGCGGGGTCGCCGTTTCACATTGACTCAGAAGACAACGTGTCGGTAAGGAAAGGACTTGTGACAACTTAAATATTATTTTTTTTTTCTTTTCTCAGCCACGTTTGCTTTTCTATTCGCATTCAGTGAAGCACCTTGAATTGTGACTGATGGAAGGTCACCGCGTGCCGTCAAACCGAGCTATTACGTTTCCTCTCTATACGGTTTAGATGAAGAAAAGTGTACGAGAGTTTGATTGCGTCTTTTATACAAAATTGGTACGTTCGTTCTGACAGTCCAGCTTTTTAGACTTAGCAAAGCTGGAAAATCAGGTTAGAGCCACGGGAAGACGAAGTTATAGACCTTTATAGCGCACCTTTAAGAGCCGATGGGCGTCTTGCATCTTTCGCTATTATGAAACAGAAGTGTCCGACGAACAACTCTCTTGTAACCTGAACGTTATACTGTTTGTGACACTATGCTCCTATATAGGGCGACGTTCATAACAAGCACACCGAAGTCCCTTTTGTGTCATAGCCTTTTGCTCTCTTCGTGGTGTGCACACAAGCCCTCCAAGTGGCGCAATAACCTGAGGCGTTTCTTTTTACAACGTCGGGATCCTCGTATACATGGCTTGCACGTGACGTCATCCAAAGAGCGCTCCGATGGCAACCAGAGAAGAGGGAAAGAAGGAGCTCCCTTCTTACCAAGACCCTGTTTTTGTTTCCCAGATTTGTCCAGATGTCGCTATTCCCCCCCCCAGAAAATTATAGAAGATTAACCCGTCACTCAAAATTCCTACAAAGGCAGTTTTCTTCTCACTATTTCATGTTGGCCAAAAGCATGGAATATGACGTCAGTGCAAGTCATGTATATCGAGGGGGCCGGTACATTCGAACAGCGGCTCACACTTCTTCACACTGCGATCGCAGACAGCCTTTCTCGCGCGCGTCTTATCGTTAGAGATTGCACCGGAGGCCTCCGACGCGAGCCCCGTCGACTTGGCCGCGCCTCGTAAAGCGGAAGGGAGTCCAGACCGGAGAGCCGAGTGTCCGTGCCGGGAAGGGGGGCACCGCCGCGGCGCCAGGGAGCCCCGAGCGCGGTCGAGCGAGCGAGCGTGTGCGAGCGGGCCCTCCGCTTGGCGGCCTCGCCGGGGACGGGGGTGAGAAGACGACGGTGACCGGGGAACATGGACCGCCGGTGCTCGACCCGCGCGGGAGGGGTGAGAGGTTGGCGAGGTGACAGCCAGGGGAGGCGTACTATCACAGAAGACATGACCGTGGATGAGATAATAAGTTAGGGGGCGAAGAGACGAGGACTAGCTCAGGCCGGCTGCAGCCCGTCCGGGGGCTCGAGCTCCTTGCGGTGGTGCGCCTTGAGGTGCGCCTCGAGCTCGAGCGAGGAGCCGCAGATCTTGGCGCAGAGGTTGCAGGCCATCTTCCAGGCCCAGGCGCCGTTGTGCGGCTCGGCCTCGTCACCCGGCCGTGGTTCGGCGCCGCCCTGGATGACCGAGACCTCGTTCGCCTTCGGGCCCAGCATGCCATTCAGGTAGGCCGGCCCCAGGTACGGGTAGAACAGGTCGTGCGGTGGGGGCGCCCCGAAGTCTGGCATGCCCGGGGGCGCAGACTTGGGGGGCCCCAGCAGCGCCGGCAGCTCGATGGACATGCGGCGCCCTCGCCGCGAGCTGCCGTTGTTCCACATGTGCGTGCCCATGTGCACCTTGAGGTTGCCCTTGGTTGTGAAGGCCCTGCCGCACACAGAGCACTTGAAGGGCCGGTCTCCCGTATGAGTGCGCATGTGGATCTGAAGGGAACTGGAGCTCGAGAAGGGCTTGTGGCACACCTGGCACACGTGGCGCGGCAGCCCCGGCGGCCGGCGCAGCGCCGGGCTCGGGGCGCCCGGCCGCTTGCCGCGACTCGCCTCGTCGGGCCGGGGCTGCTCGGCGGGGCTGGGCGGCCTCACGGGACTCGGGGCCGGAGGACTGGGGCCTCCCGTGGCCGAGCTGGCCGCGAACAGCGTGGCCGGCAGGTCCCGGATCTTGTGCGTCAGCATGTGCTGCTTGAGGTTCCCCTTGGTGGAGAAGCCTCGCTCGCAGACGCTGCATTTGAACGGTCGCTCTTTGGTGTGGCTCCGGTAGTGGATCTCGAGAGCACTGTTGCAGGCAAACGTCTTGAAGCAGATCTGGCAGGTGGTGTTGGGCCGCCCGGGCGCCGCGCCCGGGAACGGCAGGCCCCCTAGCGGCGCCGCCGCGAACAGGCGGCCCGCCGGGAACGGGTCCCCCGGGCGCAGCGACCGCGGTGTCAGGTCCAGCGGGGCCCCGTTCACGGGCGGCGAGGACGGAGGAGACGGCGGGCTCGACCGCTCGTCGCCTGTCGACATCTCCGAGCCCGCCCGCGGAGAGAAGCCCGGAGACCTCTGGCCGCCAGTGTCCGCGCCGCGGCCCAGGAAGAGCGGCTGGTCCTCGAAGCGCCCGAAGCCCGCGGCCAGGCCAAGCCCGAAGGGACCGAACGGCAGTGCCGGAGTCTGCAGAGACGTCTTGATGCCCTTCACCTGCGGGGAGGAGACGGGCCTGTCACATCACTCACAGCCGCGTCAAGAGCCTGCTCATCTCTGTTCGCAGCAACTGCTCCCACCGATAACGTGACAAAGGTGCAAAACCCTGCCGTGCACTCTGAGACGTCCCTGAAAGTTTACTGCACCGTGATGCACTCGAAACACCAAGCAAGCACCGGTCTTCTTACAGCCAGTTCAGCCAATGAGAAGGGAAATCAGTATCTAGCTTTAGCGACCATGCGATCTCGGTGCAAAAAGGTATTTTTATTGTATTTGCTACATTTGGAGATGCATCAGTTTCGAAGGGTGAAGAAAAACAGCCGAAGAAAGTTTGTTACCCCATACTTGTTTTCGCATAGCATAATCTGTTCAAGCCACGCAAGCCACAAAAGGAAAATAATATAGACGATTCTGCACAATTAATGTTCACATTCACATTAAGACTATATTTCCTTCTATTTCATAAGAACTCTAGGGGGCTTGTGTTTTCTGCAATACCTAAAATTTGTGGACGCGGGTATGAAGTTTAGGAGGTTTGCCAGTTTAAACTTCCTTCGCCATATTTTGGCACTTAGCCAAAATATGGCGAAGTACGCATGATTCTAGTATGCATGATTGATATGTCGTAAGTCGTTTGGAGTATCTCCCCGAAGTAACTGACTGTACAAACAAAAACAAAAATCACTGGGTTTGAAACTTGTATTACTCCGACTGCAAAGCCTTCGAGGTGTGATAAAGACAGCATTCTGGTTGCGTTTCGGTCTCTAGCATCGTCCTGAGCAGAAGCAAGTTTCATAGACGTTGTGCCTCTAGAAAACAGTCTGCCACTTCGGCCATCAATGCTGATTTGCTTGCAAGTTTCTTTCGCGCAGGAACAACGCCAACCCACTTGGGCAGTTTTTAAGAAACTGCTGGGCGATGGCCAGGTCCCGTAGTCCCTCTAAGCTAGATGCTGTGCCGGACATCTTTACCCAGCGGTCGAAAAAGCTTAATGCTCTCGCCGCGTACTGTTTCCTAGCTTCGCCGTCTTCGGGCGTACTATTGAGAAACTTATCTCCGTAGCCCTCCGCCATAAAACGAAAGCGCTGGAGCAATGCTAGTTTGGCCTTGTAATACTGCATGAAGTTTCCGGAGAACAATCGGCTGAAGACCTTCAACGCTTCACCTCCTAAGCACATACTGAGGGCATTGGCTCACTTTGCATTCAACCAATTTTGTCCCACGGCGAAGTGTTCAAACCGTTCAAGGTACGCGTCAAAGTCATTCCGTCTCTCATCGAAGCTTAGGATCAGCTTATGCGGGTTGATGATGATTGACGGACGTTCCGCCAGAGCTCAAGATAACTCGGTCAAGGCAGACGGTCCTTTGATAAAAATAAATACATGGTTTTCCCTCACCCACTCTGATTGATCAAGCCGATTATATTTAGACCAGTGATTGGTATTCTGGGTGGCTCTGGGGCAACATAGATGAAGGAGCGTCTGGAAATGTCCGTTGTGTTCAGTTAGAGCTGCAGCTCTGTACATTGCTAATGGTGAGTTTCTCCAACGATTCTCCGAAGCGCAGACGGTTGCTCTTTTCCTGTCGATAAGTTGTAGCTCGGTCTTACCATCGGTTGTATACGAACGCGCTCATATATCATAATAATATTATTAATATGAGTTTTGTTAACCAAATTACGGAAGGAGACTAACGAAAAAGTTGCACAGATAGAGCTTGATGTTTCTTCGTCCCCCACTTCACCTTCACCTGTAGTAAGTATATACCGTTCAAACTCATGCAAGGACAAGTTACCGTGGTTTGCTCACCGAGGCTCATCAAAAGGACTGTGCGAGTCGATTTATGGGTTGTGCCTTTAATCATACGTACGACAGAAGGCAGAAACAAAACGCATGCCAGAGTGAAAAAAGATCGAGTCCATGAATACAAGCAATGTTTGGAAACAACCACACCTTTTGGAGACTCTATGGACCCCGCTTGGCCTAAGGTAAAGGGGCATGCTGTTCTACCTCGTCGAATATTGGTAAGTTCAAGATCACTTGCCCTCTTTCACATTTATAAAGGGCTTGTTTCTAAGCGATGGTGATGTCCGCATTCATTTTTTGCTTTATACACCCTTTTCAGTCACGTTGTTGCGACCTCGCGGATTTCGATTGCACTACTGCCAGGGGCCGCCGCAGCAGGCCTTTCGGACCTTCAGCGCAACGGACTTGAGACATGCTTTTTTTGTACAGTTGGGGCGTCAGACACAACAGTCGTCGAAGTTATTGCGCAACTGTATGGCCGAACGCTGTTGTAGCCAACATATTGGGCATGTGCGCATTACTGAGATATGAAATATTACGCAGGGTAGACGCAAGACGCAACAAAAAGCGTAAGAATATGCGAGATGCCTGGAATTCCTAAGCAGCAAGGCATGTTTCCTGCGTCGAACACCGCTCCACCTTCGAACGAAAAGCGTGTCTTCTCTTTACACGCGACGTATCCGTCCTCTGAGTTTCACGACCTGAGTTTTCTGGAAATTACATACAGGTCAGAACAAGTTCCATGAGGTATTCATCCACGGATTCTCCGATTAGCAAGATGGCAGACGAAAGAGGCGCTTCGGTTGAACGACAACATCCTTTCCAGTCACTGTGAAGTGCGGATAGTTTAACGATTCCCACGGCGTCAAGTTAACGGGGCATATGGAACTCCGCTCCCAATAAGGAACTGTCACTGTGCAGCGTCTCTCGCGACGTCAACGCGTGCCCCCGTCCGCGAGCAAGCATCTTTACATGACGTGTCCACGTCACCTGATTCTCGAGCGCCGCCAGCGACGTGAGTTCCGACGGCGGCCGTTCGGGGCTCAGCGGTCGCAGCAGGGGCTGCTGCTGCGGCGGGTGGTGCGGTGCAGGCTGTGGCGACGCCGACCCGCGCTGCGGGTCACACTGCGGCGGCGGCGGCGGTGGTGGCGGCGGCGGCGACCCCGGCGGTGAAGCACACGGCTGCGGCGAGCCGGTCTTGGCGGGCGACGCGTCCCGGGGCGGGCCGTGCTGCGGAACCGCCGCGTCGGCGCCGTGCATCCGGACATGCTGCTGGAGCACCAGCGAGTTGGTGAACTGCTTGTGGCAGACGGGGCACTTGTGGAGCACCCTGAGCGGCGGCTTGACGCGGTGCACGCCCATGTGCGTCTTCAGGTTGCCCTTGGTGGTGAAGGCACGTCCGCAGATCTTGCAGCGGAAGGGCCGCTCGCCCGTGTGGGTCCGGTAGTGCATCTGCAAGGCGCTGCGGCAACTCAGCACCCGATGGCAGATGACGCACTGGTTCGGGTCGCTCAGCTTGTGCTCGATGTTGTCCACGAGCTGCTGAAGCTTGGAGGTCTCCGACGGTCGCGTCACTTCCATCAGAGTCTCCCACGAGTTGTCGTTACTTCCGGGCTTGGGCAGCAGGTCCTGGTAAAAGGCAGGGTCGGCGTGAAGGGGCACCGCGGGCTCCGAGAACGACGTCCCGCCGGCGAGGAAGCCGCCCGGGTAGTCCTCCGCCGAGGAGCCCGAGTCATGCTCTTCGTCCGAGCCGCGGTCCTCCTGCGCCACCAACCGAAAACGGGGTTCGCTCGCTTCGCCGCTGAGGCACCAGACAACCGAGAAGAAATCCACCTGTCTCGGCGCCTTCTCCGAGAACGTTTTCTGTTCCTCATACATTCTAAAATTAGAATCTTTTGTATGAAAGTTTAAACCGCCGAACGCTTAGTCTGCCTTTAAGTGGTGTTCGGGTGTCCCAAGCTGTAGATGGATCCCCTCTGAGCGGACGCTTCCAGCTTCCGCAAGACCTTGTCCTCTCCAGCTTTGACTGCTAAGTAACTGATGATGTTCCTCCAGAGGATGTGTTCGTGTAAAGCCACCAGAAAAGCACACGATACGTGACAAATGCCGGCCGTGGACGACACTCATGCCGTATGCGAGTAATCTGCAACATCTGGAGCATCACCATAGGCGCGTGTCTTCTGAAGATGATACAACCGGGCCATTTTACTTTCCTTCACTTTCTACGAGTCTCCCATGTGGAGGGACCATGCGCTTATAGGCGAGAAAACAGCAAGATTTTGCCAGTAGTTGGACGGCATCTCACGGCTTAACGTTAATTAATGTTTCCTCCAGTTCACACTGGTGGCGCTTGATGCAACAAAATATATGTTTAGCTTAAGAAACAGAGAAGCATTGGTGCGCCCTGAATACAGGTTGCCCTTGTTGTTCAATAATACAAGTAGGAGAAGAAACTTTCTCGTGGATCGACGAACAGAGGATGAATCAACTAATTTTTGTGGACACCACAAGGGGCGTTTCTACTGCGCGCTTGTGTCGATCAGCAAAACGCCATGCTCTCCGCTCAAATAGGAAGTGGAAGGAACGAACGAAATGAACTCTGTGCGATGAATCGGTTTTTTTAAAAAAAAGTATTACTACAATATTGAAGAAGAACGAAATGTAATGATGATGGTGGAAGAGACGAAAGTAACCTTCACTGTCCTTCATGATAGCCCGCCAGTGTCAATGTTATGTAAAATTTCGCACGAATAAGCACTAATTTGGTGGCAAACAGCTGAACGTTATCGACGCAGGGACCAGTACGCTATGGGAATAACAAAGGGGGGTAGATTTGTCGTCACAATTCGCCAGGGAGGCTTTTCTCTTGGCTTACGAGCAGAAAACAAGTTGCCCGAGGAATTTACAACCCCCTATCAGAGCCCCTGGAGAAAGCGCTTCTTCCAACGCTCCGCTGCACAGGGGGGAAGCGGAGGAGCGGGGTGGACACGGCGAAAGAACGGGCGCGACCGGGACACTTGGGGGATCGGTACTGCAAAGGAACCTCCTTATGCCTGAGTGTGACAGCTGACATCTCGCTAAATAATTTAACTTCTTCGTTATGTGAAAAAGTCAAGACTCTTAAAGAAATGTCGGCTCTCACCCTGGCGCTTGTAGATTGAGGGAGGCAGTCTCTTCCAAGTGCTTTCTCTCTATGAGCTTCGACTAGCTTCTTGGTTATTTGGGGGATCAGCAGTCGGGTGTGGAAGCACAAAGCGAATCTGTAGCGTGTGCAGCCAAAGCTCCCGCCACAGAACCCGGGGATCCCTACATCTGGACTGCTGGCGACGCGAGCGGGCATCGTGCCGGCGAGCGGTCGTCTAATCGCCCCTGAGTGTGGCACGCTAAAAGTCCCAGATAAGAAGTGTTAACGCAACCGGTCAGATGGTTTCATTACATCGTGTAACCAGTATCGCCAAATAAAATTATGTATAAACATTCATAACGTACAGTTTACCTTTTCAACACCACTAGTTCCTTACAATAAATTTACCTGTAACTAAAGGCACTGGATCTTCGTAAGGTAGCGAGCGCCACAATGCCCTGCCTGCTAGCCAGACACAAACGTATGCTAATCCAGAGACGACCAAAACCTCGCAAGGTGAATGGCTGTTCTGTTTCTGCTGCCATTGCAATCGTCATTTCGGTCCCATCAAATCTGAGAAGCTTTGAAAGGGTCGTTCTGAACCAGTCGCGCCAAAATCTCTATGAAGCATCCCTCGCCAATATAAGCGTCTTTGGTACTGCGTATGTAATCAACTTATCAATCATGCTTATCTCCACGGATTTCTTATAATGATATTCTTTATCTAGGTTCTTTAATGACAGAAAAAATATTTTTCTATGCCACCAAGCACCGACACCGTATATATTGGCAATGCGAAGATGAGCGTTTGTTTGCCGGTGTGTAGATAACATAAACGGCGCACGTACAAGAAATATCTTTAGAAAGCAACTCGTCACCGCGAATTCAGATCGGGTCACTAAGAATGGAAATGTCAAGGAGAAACTGCTCATTTCGTGAACCGAAATGGCAACCATGGGGAGCTTGACGCTATCTTTTCAAAGATATACAGGGTGTTTCAAATAGCGGCCAGGCTCTCTAAATCGATCGTCAAGCTCGGTTCCTTAACCTATCGCGCTACCATTTTGAACAGCGTTGCCCACAGGTGGCGCATTTTTTCTATAAAATTTGCAAAGAGCAAACTTATCGGAGGAAAATGTAAGAAAAGAAAAAGGCTTAACCCCTACGGACACGCAGCGAAGGCACCGGTCTTCAAACGATAGGGCGCCGTTTGGCACGGGAGACAAGAGATAACGCAAGCGGTAGCGACGCCAACTGCCGCCAACGAACGAGGATACGGCACCCAGAGCCGGCGCCATTAACAGACGATCTTTTCGACTCAAAAGCGGCGCTGCGTTCCGCAGGCGGCGACAGTCGCAGAAACAAAAATAGGCGCGGTAACAACAGGGAACTGCGAAACAGACGAATAAGTACCCAGAAAAAAAACAGTCAAATAACCCAACAAACCATTTTTTAATCGATTATCTGTCCATTCAATATGTTTCACGAGTAAGGATGATAAAAGCATGTATTGGCAACTGACGTCGAAAATCTCGCGCCGTTTTTGAGTAGAAAATATTGTCTGCTATCTGACGCCGGCTCTCGGCACCGTATGCTCGTTCGTTGGCGGCAGTTGGCGTTGCGACCGCTTGCGCCCCGTGCCAAACGGCCTCCCGTGCCAAACGGCGCCCTACTGCTTGAAGACCGGTGGCTTCGCTGCGTTTCCATAGGAGTTAAGCCTTCTTCTTCTTCTTTTCCTTGGGTAAGTTCGCTCTCTGCAAATTTTATGGAAAAAATGCACCCCCAGTGGCTAACGCTGCACAAAATCGCAGCACGTAGGTTAAGAAACCGATTTTTGCGGTCGATGTAAGGAGCCTGGCCGCTATTTGAGAGACCCTGAAGTGACGCAACAACCACTGACAGGATGAGAACGGGAGGAGTTTCAGTTGTCCCGCCTCCAGCGTGAGTTTCCTACCTTCAGCAGCGCTTCGGCGGCTTTTGCACCTCGAGAGCGCGCACGCAGCCGAAGCACGGCGGAAAGCATGAAGCGCTTGCAGGAGGCCGGGCGATTGAAAGAGACGTCCTGCCATACTCACTCCGACTACAACGGTTGTGTCCGTCACAGGATACGCCTCGGCACGCGGCTCTGTTTTTTCCGGACCGACTCTCTGGACTCGGCAAAGCTGGGCCTCACCTCCGGGTAGTCCTCGGGCTCCGCCTTGAGACTGAGCGCCGCGTCGTCGTCGGGCTCCGGGGACCCCGCCGACGTGGTCATGTTGGAGGCGCTCGTCTCGTGGCAGGGCGACGTGCTCCGGGTCCGCGAGTTGGAGAGCCCGCTGAAGCCTGCCGCCGCGTCGTCGCCCCTAGACGAGACGACAGCCAAGGCCCTGGCCAGCGAGTGGGGCCCCGGTGGCGGCGACGAGGAGGGCGGCGGCGGCGCCGAGGGCGACGTCGGGCTGCGGTCCCCGGGGGGCTCTAGCGGCGGGAAGTGCTTGTCCAGGTGCTCGGGAACCGGGTTGGGGTTCATGCGCACGTGGGGGTACTTGGCCCGGTGCCGCTGGAAGTGCACCTTCAGGTTTCCCTTGGTGGAGAACCTATTGCCGCACACGTTGCACTTGAAGGGCCGCTCTCCCGTGTGCGAGCGAATGTGGATCTGCAGGGCGCTGTCACTGCCGAACACCTGGAGACGGGCAAGTCACAAAAAGTGATATGGTCAAATGCGCATTCAGACATCTATTTAGTAGCTGCCTAATACTCGGATGTTTTTTTTACGCATACACAAACGGCCGAAGAGACACAGTTAGCGCGAACAGGTGGTTCCGGGTTTTCGTCGTGATGCCGTTCAGGCTGAAAAGAGTCACTCATCGTAGGACGATGGACTTTCTACTAACTTTGATGGGAATATATGATGTTAGGATGTAGGCTGTGGTCATAAAAATATGAAAAGTAACACCGATGAATTGTTCGCTTTAACCGCGTCGCGCAGTGGGAATTTCGCAATTAGGTCTGCGCTAATTCGGAATCGACACTATCCCAATTTTCACATGCGGGTTTGCGCCAAGAAAAAATCTTTTACGCCTACATTGACACACCTCATGTTACGCCGCATTAAAAATCTAGATGGTAGCCACTCGCCTTTGAAAAACGAAGGAAGAAACATGTCGCGTTTAAATAGGACGGTGCAGAGTATCAGATAGCCTTCTTCTGAGGAAACGTTGATTTTTAGAAGTTTCTAAAACTAACAGGCAGGATAGAAAATATTTTTTTCGAGGAGAGCATGGCGTTGTCCAGTCTAATATGCCGTAACACACCGCAATTTGTCTTCCTGCACCTTCACAACTTTTAGAGCATGTTCGGAATGTCCTTGCTGGAAAAAAAAAAAAAATTGCGGTGGCTTAGCTCGGCTATGCCAGGATATACGTAGAGTGAGCTTATGCGTACAAAATGAGAGGCGCTATCAAGCGGCTCCGGTGCAGCGTCAGACTTGGCTACTACGCAACGGAGGCGCACAGCTGGGCACGCGGCGGCGCCAGTGCGTCTGCCGCGGCTACGACGTCACTCCTCTGGAATGCGCAGACCGGCGAGGTGGGCGAGGCGGGCGCGGCGGAGGCGGAGCGCGCGGCGGCGGCTTCACATGGCTCCCATAATGAGCCGTGCTCATTATGCGGAGCACGCGGCGCCGTGCGCCGTGCCCATTATGCGGAGCTCCGCCGCCGCCGCCGCGCGCTCCGCATAATAAGCACGGCTGAATATGAGGGCCACGCAAAACTGCTCAACCTCGGACAGTGTAGCTAACGCTACAAAACTCCAAGTGCGCCTTTAATCTAGGAATGTGCATGCTGCCGTCAGTATTCGAATTTTCCATAGATGCATGCCATTTAAAGGATTTCGATCATACTAATCCCAGGAGACGTCGCAACGGGCCTGCCGGGGCGACTTCATCTTCTATTTTCTATCATACGGCTATAATTGGGGAAAAAATAGACAACTCTTCGAAGGTATTGCCTGTCTGGATGTTCGTACCAGGCCCTCTTCAACACAGTGAACTTGTACTGATGCCCTAAAAACAAAAACAAAAAGGTTTCGTAGAAGTCAACGCCGCGGACGCTACACATCCTAATCTGTGAGACGCTGTGCGACTACACAGCACGCCGTAAGGCCTGTCTGAAACCCCACTTCACTCTTAAACAAAATAAACTTTTCCTTCTTTCTCATTTTTTTTACATGCGGCGTATTTTGACATGACGACTGCTGAACCGGTCACAACTACAACCTGAAAATAACCGCCCGTCTTTCCGCGCACAAGAATGGCAGACGAAAAGCGCGCAGGGTGGACGAACGAATGCATGCGACCAAGCCCTTTTAATCGGGCGGCGGGTGGCGCCACCTATGCACTGTTTCTCTCGGAGAGCGGGAGGGGAGGGCGAGCTCACCTTCCCGCAGAAGCGGCACCTGTGGCGCAGGTAGGCCTCGTCCGGCCGGGCGTCGCCTTTCCTGCGTAGCCGCGACGAGTCCGGCGAGCCCAGCCCGTTGAGCAGGAACGAGCCACCACTCATGGTTTCCTGCCGGACAGAGACGCCCAAGGGCCACCGTGAACGCCCCGAAACGAACGTTTGCCAGAACACGCGGCGAGCGACTGGGGGCTGCTTCGGGCATCTGCGTCCGGCTGCGACTGAGCGCGTTACAACCGCTAATGTCCACCTACGACGAGAGAATGCACTGACGCCATCTGCAGTGCAGCCCTGGAACCCTGTCGTTCTGTGTGCATTTTACGAATCGTTCTTTCACCGCGGACTTAAGATATTGCTGGTAATGTTGCAAGAGACCATTTCCCGCAGATTGTGCTTAGACTTGACCTCGCAAATGGTGTCAAACCTTTAGAATAGTTATGCGCAGATGGGATATGTTTCGGGGCTCCTTGATAGATGGCGCTGTGCGTTGGTATTTTCTGTCGTCGTAAGCGGAACCGAACGATCGCGGTGCAGTCGGTTACCCTCAAGCACACGCGCGCCTGAGCAAAGCCTTGATCTAACGAATCGTACAGAGACAGGGTTCACGTGTGTAGCAAGGTCGAAAAGTTGAAGTGCCGCACACCGTGCGACCCTAAGATGCGGCCCCGTACCTGCCTTTATGCTCAGGAAGGCTGGAGAGCGGTCGACTAAACCAGAGCCCTTCTACCTGCAACTCGCTGAATGAAGTTGGCGCATTGCCACTTGGCTATAAAAAAGCGCTAAAGCGGACAAATAAACGACCTGGAGGGAGTAAAACCACGGTCCTTAGATAGACTTGTAGGAAATACTTTAACCACGGGATGAGACAGTCTTCCTTCGGGACAAATCGAAGCAATTGAGAGATGCGCGTTGCTGACTTTGGGAGTAAACCAAACAGATCGCTCGAAGAACCTAACGGGTAGACGTGGAGTCGGAGAAGCCGCTGTGTAGAAACTCAATGGATGTGTCTGACTTTTCCTTAATTTTTTTTTTTTTTTATAAAACCTGACGGATTTGTTGCAAAGATAGGCGATTTGATACGCCATCTATACTTGAGACCTGGGTGTCATAATATTTCGGATAATTGAAATGCCACGTGAAAGGTGCTACATCGCTATACATGAAACAGCCCCGTTAGCGACGTTAGTGGTGTTACACACTACTGGGAGGGGCTCCGGGGGGTATACACCACAAGTGTGTGTGCATAGTAAAAGAAATTCTGGGGATTTGACTCGGCTTGAGGGTGCGTTATGTCGGTGTTGGAAGGGCATACACTGGCACGGTCTTCCGAGAGCTCGCGTGAGCAACAAGGGGTGCGTGCCTGGAGCGCCTTCTCCGTGTGCCGTTGCAGCAGCTCCAGCGTGTTGGGCTCGTCGGGGGGCGGCGGCGCCGTCGGGGGCGTGACGAGGCCGGCCGCGAGCGGCTCGACCTTGGGCTGGGCCAGGGGCTCGCCCAGGGGCTCCGCCGACGGCTCGGCCGGCGGCAGCGCCAGGCGGTCCACCCCGTCCGGCTGCGGCGCGGACTCCTTGGGTCGGGTGTTGGGCGGCGGCGGCGTCTCCCGCACTCCAGCGAGCAGCGGCTCCGCCCGGCACTCCGGGCTTGGGCCCGAGCCGGGCGCCCGGGGCGACGGCAGCGGGGCCTCGGCGTCCGGGCGGCTCAGGTTCACCGGCAGCGGCGCCGGCGACGCACCCACGTACGCCTGTAGCTGCTGGATGATGTGCAGCTGCACCACCTGCGACAGTATACACCCGCCTGCATGAAGGCCGCGCTCACCTCCCATGAGAGCACCAAATGGGAGATTCTGAACGTTTACACCGCGAGAGGTCGACCTTACTCTAAGATATGAGGACGCTGGTTCCAAGGTGTAGGCGAACAATCCAGTGTGCAGCACTTAAGAGCGCTTACGACGAGACGGTTACTATGGCAACCGAGGTCTGCGTAACGTGTTGTTGTGGAACGTTAGAAGTTGTAACAAAGTCAGACACACTGAAACTTAACTGTCTGAACCAGCCTTAACGTGCATCGCGCAGTTGTCATTACACTACCGCATGCAGGTGTTCATTCAGGTTGAAAAGGCAGAGGCGGGCACTTTGACCAGAATAAGTGGGTTCTGCAACGCTAACTTTCACTGCATCTTACCAAGACATGTACAACATACCAAAAAAAGTTACTAAATAGCGTTACTCGTTACTAGCTCTAAAAGTACCTAAATATGGTAGTCGTTACCAATTCTCAAATGGAACGCGTTGCTTGACCTCAAAAGTTTCGAGTTACTTTTCTCGTTACTTTGACGCCCAAATAAACAACTTCTTTTGTTTCGTAATTTATTGTTTTCTTTCTTTTCACTAGTCATTGCACTTAAGCAGTAGCTGCCTCTCGAAGTTTTGAGCAGTTATGTTTCCCGCTTCCTTGAGAATACATCTCCCGCGACGCTGAAGAGTCGTTCTCTGACGCGCTCGAAGGAAAGGCAGAGTTGTGCTTCAGGAAGACCTGGTGCCTCTCGGATTTCCCTGTCTCTTTTCTTCTATCTGCCTCTAAAGTTTCAAGTTGACAATGGGATCCGTGCCTTCCCGTGTTGGCAACCTCCGGGTCCGCATTCGGTTAGTACACAATTTTAGAACGTTCAACCAACGAACCTTATTGTGTTCGCTGGATGAAGGACATTCCCAGCTGTATACAGTTCGACCTGACGTGTTCAGCCAGTGAGCGTTGCTATACTCTCATACTGTTCATTTGTTTTGTATTTGGTTGCCCCTCTGCGTTTGTCGCAATAGACGCGTACTAGGGTTAGAATTAAATCTAGGCTGTCTAAGCGGTGTTGTACACGTTGCTGCTCAAGAGTAACGAAATACCATTGCTCGCTACTTGGCCTTAAAAGTAACTTAGTACGTTATTTGTTTTTTCATTTTCTAAAAAAAGTAACTAAATACATTACTCGGTACCAAAAAAAGTAACTATAGGTAGAAGGAACTCGTTACTAGTAACGCGCCACGTACATCTGTGATCTTACCCAAGTGTGCGCACCAGCGTCTGACCCAACTTCCGTTGTTTATACAAATGCCTCGCTTCGTCGAGTGTGACGTGAATCAACGCTCTTCAAACACGAGCTCTGCACGCGAGCTTTCCTTGCCAACATGAGCCACAACGTTTGAACATCGTCGGTACATACATGCCGTTAATAGATATATTTCCGTAAAAAAGGTAAGCGTCTTAGTCTAGCTTAAGAGGCGCAATTATCAGATGTTTAAAGTGGACGTGTTTTCAAATTATTGACAAGTTTCCACAAGCTAGCTGGCCCAGCACCACCTACTACGAGGCCTGCTCACTCTCCCCCAAAACGTCACGCCAATGGCTTGATCGATAACGAGCAGCGCGGCTGTAGATTCGCACTTTTTAAAGAATAAAATGTTTTTTAACGCTACAACCCCAATCCCAAAATATTGTCCGTCCGTACATTTTTCGCTAAATGTGGTGGGGAAAGATGCGTCACGTTGACGTGACGTCACCTACACACCTAAGGGGAAATTGACGGCGCGTAACCTATACGTTAAACTCAGTTCACCCGCTAAATTTAGTGCGAAAATTCACGTTTTGTGGCCAAAACATCACTTCAGTTTCCCCGCAGAATTTCGCGGAAAATTGACGTCACGACCTATACACCAATTCAATTACCCGCGCGGGAACATTCACAGCTTGTGACCTAGACGCCAATCCAGTTTCCCCGCTGAATTTAGCGGGAAAAATCGACGTCTCGTGACCTGACGTCACGTGACCTATACAACCATTCAGTTTCGCCGCTAAATTTAGCGGGAAAATATACGTAACGTGAAACAAAAATTCCCTATGATGCATTATACAAGCATTACAAAAGTTTGAAGAGAGGTCGCTACCAATTTTCTCCCTCTCTCTCTCTCCCTGATATTAGTTGCCATACTTGCGTGACCTCGTTGACCCGTTCAATAGCCAACAATGTCCGTAGAACATACCGTCACGTTTGGTGCTGTGGAGCGGGTACAGTAAAGCCGCGTTCACACGTTAGGCTCGGGGCTCGTTCACACATTTGCGCACCGACTGAGACAAGACCGGTTTTTAAGCCTCTTGTGAAGGCTTACAACTGGCTGGATTGCTGCGTAGCTGGTCGTAAGCCTTCACAAGATGCTTCGAAACCGGTCTTGTGTCGATCGGTCAAAGTCAAGCCCAAGTGTGTGAACGGGCCTTAATACGCCATACAAACGACAGTATCCATGCAGACACAGTTATGAGGTACGCTTCTTCCTTTTAAGACGGCGTGTCGCAGATAAATATGGCATCGTGCCTGCAGCGAACGCTGTACGTCTTTTGTATGATGCATGAGAAGTCTGGCTGCGGCTTAAGGCTTTTTAATGAGACGGTGATGGCTGACCTAGTCAAATATAAGAGAAGAAAAACTATTCTTTGAGTCGATTGCCTCTACTTTTTCTCCCGTATAGGTAGCGCGCACGCACCTGTTGTTGCTGCAAGGCGAGCAGGGCCTCGTGCAGCGCGGCCAGCTCTGCGGGCGCCCCCGTGCCGTAGGCGAACTGCGCCACGGCCACCTTGGTGCTCTGGAGGGCCTCGAGGGCCACGTGCGTCGGCGGCAGGGGGCCCAGGGACACGCTGCCCGGAGAGTCGTCGTCGGCCATGCCCTCGGCGCGGGGGTCGTCCGCGCCCAAGCACTGGCCGCGAATGCTGTGCATACAGGGTTGAGGTAAACACGGGAACCGAGGGACGAAACGGGACACTCCCGAGTGCTTTCGGCGAATTGACATGAGAACATAATATATTTATTTGCGATCGAGGTAATACGGACGAATTTTGCTGGCCCACAAAAGCTGCATTCTGCTCGCACGTGGGGCAAGGCGACTAACTAAAATGCTATTAAAAAGCAAAAATTAAAGGGAGGAAGAAGGAAGTCGGAGGGAAAATCAAAATTGGACAAGGTTAGATCTTGGATCGGAATCAAACAGAGAAGCGCCGTTTCTGTACGGTGTATACGATGGAGAGCTTTAGTAAATCGTTTCTGGAGTTCCATAACGATAACTGATTACCTCACGACGCGTGCGCGAAGCTGTCGGAGGATTGTCAGGTATCGTTATCCGAATGCAAAAGCGATGTACTAAAAAAATTTCAGCCTTTCCACTGTGGTGAAGAAGGAAGAGCAGCGGGGCTGTACAATGTGCCGCCGTCGCTCATAGATGGCGGTAGCTGTCCAGAGGGTTGTGTCGAGATTTATTTGTCCGCGGACACGTAATTGGGGAAAGTAGCCCCAGCAACTCCGCTGAAAAAAAAAAAAAAAAAAAAAAAACTAATGATTTAATGCCTCTCGGGGAGATCTCTGCTCCTGTCCTACTGCGATGTTCCCAACAGACGCACGGCTGTCCTGAGACGAACAGAAGCTCCTAGAAATAAAGATGGAAAGTAGTATACTTTTTGTGCCTTTACGGGAAATCCTTTCAGGAGAGTGCGCTGCATAGTACATTTGTAGCCGGTGACGCACGTCGGCGCGTCGTTGACGGCAACTGCACCGAGCTTGCAATACTAGAGCACTAAAGAGCACCTTCGACGTAGTTGTCTGTCGGCTGTTGCGCCAATCAGACGCATTTCGTTAACACACAGTTGCCGTAGGTAGCTAATTCAAGTTCTTAATTTGTTACTCTTTACTCAAGTAAGCTCATTACTTAACATTTTCATGCACGAAATGAACCATTTTTGGCAGCCTCTGTACAAACTATTTGATTGATATGTTAAGAAACCAATTTATGCGATTCTTTCAAATGACCGACGATTTGTTTTTCTAACGTGGTATAAGTAGACGATTTTACGTTGTGAATAGAAGAGCATAGTGTGGCGTTAATGAGAAATGCAAAAATTCATTGGTCAGCTAAAATATGACCACTAATATTCTTAAAGGACCACTCCGGTCAATATTCTGGAATTTGGATCGCGACTGTTTTCAGCTAAAGCAGTGCCCTTACAAGATTTTTTTATTGATATTGTGTGTAGTTTTATGAATATCACGGGTCAAAGTTTGGTTTAGGGCGTCTACGGCAAAACCGAAGCGATCTGATAGAGGAATGGCAACACTGATCATCACTACGAGGATGAGTTGAGCTAGTTGGTTATGATACATTACGGGTCGAACTTGCAAATGCAAACCAAAGCTTGAGCAAACCAGCATCATAGGGCACCATGAAAACCAGCTGGCAAGGGAGATGTTGGAGGCCTTGGCTATAGACAACGAAGAAGAAAACTGTGTGAGCTCCGCCTCAATGACCCTGCAACCTCAAGAAAAGCTCTTTCTGAAGAGCGCCCTCCCTGCTAAGTATAAACAGAAAAAGAAAAAAAAAAAAAAACACGATAACGAAAAATTGATAGGCATAAGTTCTAGTAGAAGAGGAGGAAGATTTATTAATATAGTAAAGCAATTGGTTGTCTTTTTTGTTTCTCCTTCCTTCACTGTTAGCTGGTTCCACCTGTAATGTATCATAACCAACTAGCTTAGCTCATCCCCGTAGTAAGCTATCCTTCAAGTTACATGAGCACCTTTTTCGTTTATTTCAACCTCCTCAACACGTAC
This sequence comes from Ixodes persulcatus, assembly GCA_013358835.2. NCBI lineage: Eukaryota > Metazoa > Arthropoda > Arachnida > Ixodida > Ixodidae > Ixodes > Ixodes persulcatus. The sequence goes on from JABSTQ010010279.1 coordinate 59,554, forward strand.
AGCCTAAGCCTACTGAAAGCCCATTCAATTTACCAAGGACGGTTGCTCTCCAGAAGCGTACAAACGAAGGTGATTCTGGATGAAGTGCAGTCTTTCTTCGGGGCAGTGAAACTATCGCAAGGGCACGCACAACGAGTGTCTAAGATCCTTCGTTCCGAGAAATGGCGTCAAGTGCGCCTCCTCACCGACGTTCTAAGAGTCCGATGTTCCACCCACAACGAGTTCTCCAATCACATGACAATGAACAAAAACACACAACAAAACACCTCTGGATTAAGGAGTATCTCCCAATTTGGCGTCATCATCTAAAACTACGTCGACAAGGTATGACAACTGTGAAAAGAACTCCGCTCCAGGTAATAGGAAACGTTCCTATATCAGCCAGAGCAAAACAGGTGTTAAAAAAGGACCCAAATATGTCATAGCACCTATGCTTGAGGCGTTAGACAAGTTAGCCCTCATACGCCAAATAGCCGCAAAAGCCCCTCAAGACCGAGGACCACAAATCATTGATGAGGGAATTCAAGTCTTTGCTTGCCTAAACCACCAGGCCCATACGAAAGTGGGCTTCGGATCTATCATACAAGAGCTACAGAGCAAACAATTAAAACTATGCGTCTCAGACAAGCAAGGAGGATTCGTGGTTTTAGCATCCGACACATATGGCGAAAAAGCCCAACAAGCAATGATCAGGAATTTCATCTCTGTTGACAAAAAACCATCCAAAGCAGCGAAACTAGCCATCCTAAAATTGCTAGACGAAGCTCAACAACTGGGTGTTAGCACCAAGATCAAAGCCACAAAAAATGACCTGCTATCAGTGTTTGTTTGTTTTTTCGGCCAAAACTCATAAAGAAGGAGTTCCTTTCCGGGCAATCGTTTCAGAAAGAACCACATGGCAGGCATGCGTGTCGAAGATTTTAGCGCAACAAATTTCAAACGTACAGATTGAAGACCCTTTCCGTATACCGAACTCGGAACATGTCATATCCTTCCTTCAAGTTCAACATCAAGGACACCTCATCGCTTCTGGTGTTTCTATTGATGTGGACGACATGTATTACTCCATCCCGCACGCAAGCCTCATGCAGGTTCTCCAAACCACCGTCGAAGAAAAAGGGCTTCCCGAATTCTGAAACACCGCAGGAATAAGCTTAGGCACCTTCTTGGAAATCTTAAAGGGGCGATACAACAATTTTTGTTACTTTGCGCAAATACCGCTTAGAATGGATCCCTGACGTTAATGACCTATGAAACACGCGTTCGTTTTTCACCCCACGCAATAGAAGTCCCCGAAAAAAATTAAAGAAAAACGAGCAGTGTTCACCCCCTCAACTCGCAGCCAGAACAAGTGGCCACGTGATCTGGAGCCGATTATATGCCGCCAATGTTGATCATATATCCACGCGCTGGGGTTGGCAAAGCACAGGACACGCGCTGAGTTCCAGACATTGTTATGGCTCGGCTATTGTCGTCGTTGCAGCGATTGGACACGGGCCACTACCCGAATGCTTCTCGAGCTAGTAATTATCACGAGCCCAAATCGAGTGCTCACGCAATGCTCGGGTCCAATCTATGAGCCGCATTCAAATATCGTCCCTGGAGGATGCTGCTACCACCAGCGTACGTCATCAAAATTTGCGAAGGAGAGATTGAAAGAAAACGCTCGCTTTCTCCTTGAAGTTACACCGCAACAAAGAGGTTTCTTGGTCAGTGGCGTTGCGTGCGAGTGTACTTGGGTCCCACTAGTAGCAGTAAGCTCATACAAAGTGAAAAACGCTCAAAACGAATATCGTTGCACCGCCCCTTTAAGATTTTACCTGTCAGCGACGGAAGTGGCCCAACAAGATCACCAGTATGTGCAAAAGAGTGGCATCTGCATAGGCTCTCGAGTGGCCCCACATCCATGCGAAATCTTCCTTGCGAAGTGTGGAAAAGCCATCCAGGAAGCCGTATAAGATTAACGCATAGGGGTTATTTTTAGGTATGTAGAAGATTTTCTTATTTTGTGCACCACAGAAGTCGACGACCAAGCCGATGGATGCCTCAAAACCACCTTGACACAATTTGAAACAAAAAAAAATCTGCATAAGCTTCACTTTCACCTACGAAACTCCAGTGAATAAATCAATTCGGTTTCTTGATTTGGCGTTGCAATTTCAAGCAGGGCATGTCTGTTGGCAATACCAGCACGATCGGGAAAAGGGTTTCTTCCTTATGATTCTGAACACTCAAAAAATGTAAAGCAAGGAGTGGCCATCGCAGCCCTCTCCGCAAGCCTAAAGAAGACCTGCCCACATCAAATCCAACAAAGCTTTGATACTCGAATTCCACGACTTCACAATGCCGGTATCCAAAAGCCTTATTGGCCTCCATATGTGAAGACATATGCCGCAGTGTCAAGAGGAACAATATCCAAAGTGATGAACAAGCAAGGAAAAACAAGAAGCCCTTTGCAGTAGTCCCGTATATTCATGGGGTCACTGACAAATTAAAAAAACAATAGCAAACCAGCAAAACGTTCAAGTTGTGTGCTTGGCCCCCAAAAAGGCTTATTCCTTATGCCGCAGGATCAATCAGACACAAACGGACAAGAAAGATATCTGTGACACCCGGCACAGGACAAAATACCTTCCGTGTCAAAAAGAAGTCGTTTACAGCATAGCGTTAATATGTGGACGATGCTATTGGCGACGTGCGCGATCGAAAGCGTCGTTCTGATCGGCCTTCCGCAAATGGTACAGTGCTGACTATGACGTCAGCAAAGGATTTCTTTTCGACGGAAATAAGAGCAGTGGAAGAACTTTAATGTTGGCGGTGTGGGCAGCGTTGGTTTCAGAGCGGAATGATTTCAAGCTTCCACCATGCTCATTACAACCACCATCGAACCTGCTGTTCGCGAGGTAATGACGTCACGAGAGGAAACCATTGGAGGGCGCCACCGAAACATCTCGCCGCTAATATTGGACAGACCGGGAGATGCATAAACGATCGTGCCCGTGAACATGTGGCCAACGTTGAGAATCTCGCGGGACCAGGACTCCTAGCTGCCCATTGTCGAACGTGCAAATGCAAACCAAAGCTTGAGCAAGCCAGCATCATAGGGCACCATAAAAACCAGCTTGCAAGGGAGACCAAAAAAAAAAAGGGGGGGGGAGACGTTGGATGCCTTGGCTATTATCGGCGAGATGTTTTGGTTGCGCGGCGACGTGCGCGATCAAAAGTGTCGCCCTGGTCCGCCTGCCACGATTGGCCGAATGCTGACTATGACGTCAGCAAAGGATTTCCCATCGATGGAAATAAGAGGAATGTAAGAACTTTAATCTTGACGGTGTTGGCAGTGTTGCTTTGAGAGCGGAACGATTTCGAGCTTCCGCCATGCCAATTACAAAGACCATCGAACTTGTTGTTCGCGAAATAGTGACGTCACGGGAGGACACCATAGGAGGGCGCCACTGAAACATCTCGCGGCTACTACAACCTCAAGAAAAGCTCTTTCTGAATGGCGCCCTCCCTGCTAAGTATAAATAGAAGAAAGAAAAATAACACGATTAAAAAAAATTGATACGCATAAGATCTAGGAGAAGAGGAGGACGATTTATTAAAATAGTTGGTAGTCCAGCGATTAGTTGTCTTTTCTGTGTCTTTTGTTCCTTCATTGTTCAGCTGGCTCCACCCGTAACTGATCACCAGCCGTATACGGCGGCGACGTGACGTCACGAGGGTGCCGCGCCAGTGTTCCTTGACTAAAAGCTAACCCACTTGCCGCCTGCTGAAGAACAGCTGGTCGCATCTTCAAAATCAGTTTTATTGGAGTACGCGCCTTCACTTTGACTTCATATTTCGGCTGTGATCATATTTAGTGCCCCTAAAGCGATACCAGTCATTTATTCTTGTTTCATTTTCGACCGGAGTTGCCTTTCCAGTTTCATTAGATCTTGATAGGGACTTCGTCAAATGTAGAAGAACTTGTAGTTGGGCTTGTTGGTGAATTTGTAATTGGGCTAGTTGGTGAAATGTCTCGGAGAAGTCAATGAAAATTGCGTCAGTTTGAACATTGAAATCAAAACATGAATAAATGGCCGCATAAAATGCTGTTAGCTGTATTTCGCACAAGCATGACTTACGAGATCTAGGCTGGTGTCCAAAAAAAAAAAGCTTTTGTGAGCCTGAATTTTTTTTTTTCAGTGAAATCCAGGCTTTAAGCGGACGCAACACTTGTGAGAAGGAGGGAAATGGGGTGGTAATTACTGATTAGCTCGCGATCCCGTCTTGTAAACGAGAATCACGTTAGTTAATTTTTTTTAATTACGTTCGGTTGTGTAGTGCCTCAAAGATGCCGCAGAGAAAATTATAGGAGATCTGGCTAGTGTTTTACAGCACTTTTGAGTTCATTTGGTGTATTATAGAACTATATATGTAAATTTTAGCATATTGTTCGCCTTCATAGCACCGGCGTGCTCAATCATGATAGGATTAATAGGGAGGCGAAAAACCTGACATGAGTCAGGAATGTTTAGAAGCTACGTTAATAGAAATGGGGCTTTGTCGTCCATAACAGATTACATTCGATAAGATGAACAAATACTTCAAGCGACTCTTTGTACCGTTTATCAATGGTATCGATGCAGGCCGCGTAACGTCTGAGCATTAGTCCTTTCTTAGAATTAGACAAACCCAGCGCATAGAACGTCGATGTCTCCGAGGTCATTTGGCCTGGCGTACGACATATATGAACGGATATACTTGAAAGGGCAAAACAACCCAAGGTCATCTAACGCTATCAATGGTCATTACGGCAAGGGTGCACGTTGCTTCCGATCAGAAAATATTACTATTAAAGTGAAAGCACCAGTGAACATCTTTACTATATCAGTTTAATATCGTTCCTCGGGGACACCCAGTGAACCTCTATGTGGCGCGTTTAACCTCTAGTCTAGACCAGGGGTGGCTAGGCTGACCCGGCCTAAGAGCCGCAAACAAAACCACGAAACTTCTAAGAGCAGCCGCGGGGGGGGGGGGGGGGGGGGGGGAGGGAGGGGGGGAGTGGAAGCAAACTTAACTTTTGTCTAGAGTCTGACTGCACGATATATGGGGGCACAAGGCTGTACGACTGTGCATATGGGAGTACAAGGCTGCGAAACCGCAAGCTACAGTGTGCTCAATTCTGAAATCCTCTTTTTTTTTCTGGGGAAACGCGGAAAGGGGCGTGGGGGGGGGGGGGGGGAGGGGGGGGGGGTGTCCCCTTACGAGGGATCCGCGAGCCGCACTTGGATCAGCAAAGAGCCGCATGCGGCTCGCGAGCCGCGGTTTGGCCACCCCTGGTCTAGACGTATCTTCAACAATTTTTTTTTTAATTTAGATTATCCGATTGGACAGGAGTTGAAACTTGCCTCTTTCACTCATTACACTCTTTTCAGTAATAAACTTTGGAAAGTGGAGACAGAAAAGAAAAGCACAAACGACACGGTTTGGCAGTGCCAGGTTACTCTGGTGCATGCCCGTTAAAAGTGAAAACTGCCTCCCTCCCCCCGAACCACCCCTTTTTCTTTTTTGTTTTTCTTTTTTTTTGCGCACGGAAAGTTTTTTTTTTTTTTTTTTTTTTTATGTGAGCTCGGTGATACCGCGACATTGTAGTGAGCATTCATGCAGGTCTCTCGACGAGCCGAGTCAAAACGCGGAGTCACTATCTGTTTGTATACTTGGCGCGTTCACACCATCACACTTTCACGCTCCCTCCGGCATGACCGAGCGCTGTACGGCGGCGGCACGTGTTCTGCGCACCTGGTCTGGATGGCCGGCAGGCCCATGGCGCGGCGGTCGGCGCAGGGAGCGCACCAACGCGGCTTGTGCGCGGTCAGCTGATCGACGCCGGGCAGCTCGGCCCGGCACCGGACGCAGACGTTCTCGTCGTCACTGCTCTCTTCTTCACCGCCGGTACTGCTGCCGCCAGGACCTGCACGCAGAAAGCGACGCAAGTTAAGAACAGGGAAGACTCCCTCGGAAACTAGTGGGGCCTTTTCGTTTTTAGCTTCCGCTAACTGGACAAAGTGAGAGTTCGCCCGTAGCGAACACGCGAGAGAGTGCTGAGGGTTAATAGGGTCGCTGACAAGGTGAGAACTGCGGATTATATCCCTTTCCTGACTTTGCTATCTCTGCATAAGTTCCTATGCACCTTTATCAAACTATGTCTACGTAAATGTGTGCCTTATGCAATCTTGTGCGCAGCAAGGACGAGGATAAAAGGGGAGAACAAGGACACAACAAGGCTGTTGTGTTGTGTCCTTGTTCTCCCTTTTTGTCCTCGTCCTTGCTGCGCACAAGATTTCATAAGATGTCAAACGAACTCGCCCAAACAACCACTCTTCGTAAATGTGTGCTTTCTGTCTCCCATTCAGTCTCTCTCTCTCTGGCACCCTATACACCTTTAGGTGCTTTTATTTGCCCATACGCCTCCGTGAATATCTCCATCTCTCTCGTTGCTAATTTCACCTCGAATGTTTTATACCGTAGTACACATTTGAAAAGAAGAGCAAAACAAACACACGGACAAAACAATATTAAGCGGAATAAACGCACGCGTACACTGAAGCCGTCGTGTGGGTCTTCAATAACCAACAATATTGATTTTTTTGTTTAAGCCGCAGTCACGCTGTTTAGAGCTCATAGAAAAGACGTGGTGTTCGCTCAAGCATGTTCGAAACACACTTGCTTCATTTGCTTCGAGCATGCCTGCAAACAGTTCTTCTGGCGGGACCGTTATACGAGGAAGAAACAGGCCTCAGGTAGTTTTTGCTGACTGTCTTTTGTACGATGCATTAGCATTGTGACCGTGGCTTTAGAATTACGCAAGAGCGGGAAAAGAGCAGGCTCGAACGAAAGAGAGAAAAAAAAAAGAAGAAAACAGCGGCAGTAAAGGAGAAAAAAGAAACGCGACGATAAGAGAAGAAAATTAGGCGAGAGACATCGACGAAAGCGAGCGCCAGTTGATGAGAAACCCCGCGCAGTGCAGTGGCATCAGTTCCGCCTAACGTCTCCGCGCCGGTGAGAGGTTCCGTCGACGCGCATCCACGGGGTAAAGGAGGCCACCGGCCGGTGTACATACGCCAACGGACAAGATTCTCGGGCGACGAGTGGAGAAGACGCGAAGCGCGAAGGAACACCGCGACACCGAAATCAACCGCAGCCTATCGCGGACCACGCTCGGCACCGCGCAGAAAGAGGAAACTCGTCCGCTACGCTCATCAGAGAGACCGTTTCCGCGCTCGCTCGACGTAACGGGTCTAACTCGATTCGGAAGGAGAAAATCATCTCAATTACTGCGCAGACGCCGAAAAACCCGGGGGACGCACGGGGGGCAGGTGTATACAGTCGGCTCCACGGGGCGAGCACAGACAAACACCGGCCGCGGAACTCCCTCCCGCGTTTCTAACGGTGCTCCGTGCCGAGCCATCCGCGGAATTGTGATGATGCCTCGAAGAAAGGAAGGAGAGAAAGGGGTGGAACATCCCACTTCTGAGCCTGTATACGGAGCCGGCAGCGCACGGACCAAATGATCCATCCGCGAGATTGGCGGTTGCTGCTGGGTGGAGGCGGCGGCCCTTCCTTGCGCTATACCTTCCCCCTGTTTGTGTGTTTTCTGCTTCTCTCGCCACCCCTCGGCGCGGGTGTCGGAGAGAGGGCTAGGTGCGCGCGGCGGTGCCATTCAATATTTCACGCGTGCCGTTCTTACGACGCGCTTCATGCAATGGTTAGTAAGCCCCCGGTTCCTGGAGCAACGGGCGGTCGGGAGCGGTGGATGGAAAAAGGTAACGGGTTGTACCGACTACTCTCGGCTCTGTGCGCCGTTAGCGCGGGTCGTGCCGGGCATAACGGAGCAGCAACAATCCACTGCCATCTTCTTTTCTTTCTTTCTTTTTTTTCCTCCATCCACGGGCAACGAAGCCGCGCTTGTCCCGTCGTCTCATACATACGGAGCTGGAAAGCATCGAGTTTATGGCGTTGATAGACGGCGCGGGGATGTTCTATGAACCAGTGAATTCGCCCTTAATGAGATATCATTCGGAATATCGTCGAGCACACACTCTACGTAATCCGATTCATCCACTTTCCCGCAAAGCACTCGGGAGAGCGAAGCGCTGCAATCTGCCGAGAGAGCTGGGCAAAATATAACTATAAAAAAAAAAAAAACTGTCTTTGTTTTGACGTTGAGCATGATGTAAGCACGTGAAACGTCAAGCTCGCTGTCACAACGCAGTCTGATTTATTTTTTTCGTGTTTAAGCATATTTTAAGCTTCGTTATTCGCAGAGCTTTCACCGTCTATCGGAAGCGATTAGCTCTCATATTGCGCTTTCAGGGAAAGTAAATGTACTGGATTTCTTGGAGTGTAAAAAGTGCCCCCCCCCCCCCCCCCTTTTTCCGAAAAAGGAATTGTGACTTTTTTTTTTATTTAATAATACACTCTGGGTCGCTGAATGCTCATTATCCGTCCAGACGTATGCAGTGAAACCCGTTTAGAACGAACCCACGTACAGCGAATTTTTGTCGATATCGAACTCACGGAAAATTTTAATAAAAATGCATGTAAAAAGTACTTTATATAACGAACAACACATTGGCTATGTCGAACTTTTTCCCCCCGGGAAGGCTTCCAGAAACCCGCAAACAATCGTCTTCTACCCAGTTTCTCGCACCCCCCCCCCCCCCCCCGGAAAAAAAAGTAGAAAAGAAAAACATTTTAAAACCTCTAGCCGCGAACAAAATGAGCGAAGACAAGCAATTCCGAAGGGGCACAGAAAAAAAAAAAACATTCAGCGCAAAGCGGTTGCTTACGAAGAGAAGCGATTCAGAAGGGAGATAAGCTAAAAAAAACTCTGCACGCACGCACAAAAAATTTAATAAAGGGATTTCTTGAGTGGTAATTGTGGCACGAGTTAATTTGTTTACCTTTGGCGATATGACCCGCGTATAACGAACGCATCGTGGAAGTTCGTTGTAAATGGTTTTTGCTATATCGAACTACTTGCTATATCGAACTGATCGTGGCGTTTCCTGCAGTTCGTTAAAAACGGGTTTGACGTACCACTAGCGGTCCGAAGAATGATGCCAAAGTTGCTAAACTAACCGTTAGCTTATTAGAAAAGTTATGAGTGATTTACTAAAAATTTCAATGGGAAAATGGCGGCCGACTGAGTCCAAGACTACATGGAGCTGAATGGCGCCAGCTAGCGAGAATGGGCCTCATTTTTTCATGAAACTTAAAATGTTCAGAAAATGAGGTATATATCTTGAATAAGATAACAGTTAGTTCTGAAACTATGGCATATTGTTTCGGAGTGGTAACGCTACATTACAGCGTAAAATGAGCTTTAGGCAACGCAGTTTATTTCTGGAATAAAAAAACAACATATTTTTCTTTCTTTTCTTGACGCATGACGAAAGTCAGAAAACGTTTTATTTTGTTTTTCTTTCCCTAAAATGCTATTAAGTGTACAGAGGGCCCAACGTGATCACCTGAACCGTGATTCTCAGTGCCACACCTCAGGCTTCAAGTTCCGGTGATAACAGTTTCTATTTATTATGATTTAAGCCTCATCTCTCCCGGAGTGATCCTCCGTCTATCAGAGTAATTTGCCTTCCCAGCGCTCCTAAGAAAAAAAAAAGGTTTAAGTGGATTGTTTTTAGGGTGTGACAACAAAAGGGTATTATTCCAGTAGTGGCTAACCTCTCCATACTCGTTGTGAAGAAAGTTCTCCACATAACTATTCATGCGCTGCGCGAAGTAGTTCCTTTAAGATTTGGTTGTCGAAGGGGGAATTAGTAACGTTCCGCGAGGAGCCGGACTTTTTCTACTACGATTCTTAAGATGAACACGAGTATAGATGAAGAGAAGATTTGTGGGTAGTGCATCGTCGTTCAGATACCATGATTTAGCACACAATATTTGAGAAAGAGAAAATCGCCGAGAAAAACAAACGCACCCGAACGCGAACAGTAGTAGTTAATATTATTATTTTATTTTATTTTGTTTTGCCAGGAAAAGAAATCCGCCAGGTGTAGTGCTCTCATTTGCTAGTTTATTTGGTTGTTATTCGGCGCCGTATACGCCCCAGTTTCAGTCGTCCTGAACCATAGCCCCGCGCTTTCGCACGCGCCTTACGCGACGATAATCCGAATCACCGCTGGCTTGGGGTTAATCTCCCCTCGCTCGATTTTTTATGTTTTTCTTACGAATATTTTTGTTAGTGCAAATACTGCCGTGAATCTCACGTGAAACCTCTGCACCCGAATCTGCAGTAAACCTTGGAAATGAGCTAGATGGTTCAAGATTACACAGGTATTAAAAAGCCCCCGTTCTTGTTGTTTGTGTCGATTCCTTGTTCCTGTTTTCTTGGCGCCTTTTAATAACATCCTAATTTAGAGATCAGGTCTTTTTTCGCCGGTTTATTACGGTGGTCAAGTTTACATGGTGAAATTTCAGTGCGTAACTTTTTCTCTTGAGAAAAATCTTTTAGCCTTTCCACTCTGGTGAAGAAGGAAGACCAGCGAAGCTGTACTATGGTAGGAATGAAGTAATGGCCGGCGTCAAGTTGTCAAGCCAGAGTGTAAAAGCTGGAGAGGTTGCCGCCAGCTATTAGCGACAGCGGCAACCAGACAGCGGGCAAGCCAAATGTCTGGTTGCCGCCGTTGCTCATCGATGGCGGTAGATTTCCAGAGTTTTGTGTCATCATTTGTTTGCTGACGACACGATCCTGGGGAAACTAGCAATTAACAGCTCCGCTCTACTATCTTAAGTATTGGCCTTCCAATTTGATGCGATCAACTGCCCTATTATAGCAGTAGGAACCAGCGATGTCCACACATTTAACGGCGTGGACACCGTGTACATACATTCAACTGCGACTTCTGAGACAGAAATAGTGCTGGACTCTGATTCTCAACTGTCTCAGTTGTTTACACACCAAAAGGGCACGTGACATTCGGAAAACATCTTTCTCCTATTAATCGCGAATCGTCCATTGCCAATTTACGAGCTCCATGTTTGCCAAGCTATGCGTTTGTTTGTTTTGGTAAGTATGGTTTGTTGCTAAGCATCAAAGGCCAAACTGATTGTACGAAGGTTTAGGCCGCGGGAAGTTATACCTGAATTAGCATGTTGTCTCAAGTTCGTTGGAGGTGGACAATGGAAGCGGTAAAGTACGATCGCTAACATGGAGACCTGGCTATGGGTTTTGCAGTAATTACCCAACTAACGCAACGCAAGTACAATATATACCCACATGGAAGGCGTACGAAGCGGAATTTGAACTCTCGATGTCTCGAGTGTGCTTCATCACGAACACTCGGCCAACGAACCATCATGTGCTCTAGTACCCCAGGGTCGACATATGAATACGTGGTCTACAAGAACGCCTTCGGCACACCCTGACACACGTGCAATGAACGTCCTAAACTACTTGGCAATACCTAGAAACACGTTCAACTAGAGAGACAATTCGATCGAAATCGGCTGGTTAAAAAGCGGGCAAAAGAAGGCATAGTGTTCGTTAGACACCGATCCCATATACCCTAGGCGTCCACCGCGCAGCGATGCATATCGCCTCAGCACAAGCGCCTCACTTCTCGACGTTGTTCGACGACGAGACCGAGAAAGTCTGTCTTCGATAAGCGCCTCGACGAGAGCAGGGAGGGCACGGCGGCCCGATCGCGGCCAATGGCCACGATAAGCCCGGCGGAGCGTTGCTTCTCGGCGACGCGTCTCGACGAACGAGGCCAGATGGGACGTAAACCTGGAATGCGTCTCACCACGGCGGCCCAACGGGCACCGAGGGCGACCCAGGGGCGGTCTGCCTACTGTAGACACCCCGTGCGCCCTGAGGAAAGTGGCTGCGCTGCAAACGAGACCATCGGAGCCCAACATCGATGTCGGCGCGTCTCGGTCGACTGTCTCTCGTCATCTCAAAACAAAGCCTCCCTGTGGGACGTCAATCTTCTCGCTGGGGCAATCCCTCTACTCGTCAAACACCATTTCAGTGTTCAGGAAATCCACAGTCCAACGTGGGCATGTTAGCTGCCTCGGAGAGGGAGCGAAGTTGGCGCTATATCTACAAACCCTGAGTATGGAACCGATTTGTCTGCGTTTTACTTTCGTGACTAAGATTATTCGCCAATTTATTTGTAGTATATCCATCCTATGGGCCTTGAATAGAAACCTCCTGGTCAATGGCGAGCTTCTGTTTCGAAGACTTTGTTGGGGCCGTCGTTACACCCACAATGAACGCAACCAATCTAAATGTCTGGTCTTTGGTCTGATACAATCACTCACACACACTCACTCACTCTCTCGTTGACACACACTGAACACTCAATCACTCACTCACACTGCCCCCGTCGCTCACACACACAAGTCCGCGTGCTCGCTCTTTTTATCTACAGTGGTGCGCTCGTTTTCGGAAGCCAACTCGCGCGTGCTGGGCTCTGGATTTGTAATGCAGAATAGACGTCTCTTCAAGGGGCGGTGCAACGATATTCAACCGGAATGTTTTTCACTTTACACAAGCTAACTGGCACTAGTGGAACTCCAGGATACTCGCATACAACGCCACTTGCCAAGAAACTCCTTTGTTGCGGTGTAATTTCAAGGACAAAACCGAGCGTTTTCATTTAATCTCTCCTTCGCGAAACTTGTTTGTCCAGCCCGAGCAAAAGCTCCCCCATCCCCCCATCGTCAACGCGGCTACGCGCAAAACCGCGACGTTGTTACCACGCGATGTGCATCCCGGACAGCAAAGGGAGGAATGGCTCACCCGCGTGAATACCCTTTTATTTGCGTTCCCAGACTGTGAACCGCATGTGCGTGCTCCAGCGCAGCTCTCGTGCTGCTTTCAAACAAAGTACACGAGTGTGAACTGAAGAACGAACGACACGCGCGAGTTCTCGCGCCTGTCGCTCGCACTGAAATAAGGAGAGCGACACCGCGGCGCCGGAGAAAAGCTCGCCCGTAATTGACACGTCTCTGGACGCCGTTCGCGCGAATTGTCGCACCGGCCGAGAGAAGATACAAAGCCCGGCGACACTAATTCCCACTTTAATTTGCTGGACACCGCTTCCGTTCGCGTGCGGCGGAGATGTCCAGTCTGCTGCTAACGAGCTGCGGGCCACGTCCAGCGGCAATAATTAGCAGGGATCCCGCACTCGCGAGCTGTAGGCTTAGCGCGCGCTCCGGGCTCCTTGCCGTATTCCCCTTCTCACCTCAACACGTGCCTCCCAACTGACGCGCTGTCTCATTAAGGCCCGTCATAGAATAAAGGCCCGAAAATCCTGCAGGTAGCACCAGCTTCGAGAGAAAAAAGAGAATGGGGGGTTTCAAGCTCCCGTGCTGACAATTTTCGATCCGTAAAGAACGACGAAAAAAAAAAAAAGAGAGGGAAGAAAGTGCCGCCCTCTCTGTAACGAGTCCGATTGCAGAACGTCCGTCCGCCGAACAATTTGCAAATGTCGTTTCAGAATGGAGTCTGTGGAAGAAACCTTAATTTACTTTCGTAGTCTGGTGGCCAACTCTTTAGAATCCTATTGGCGACGAAATCGAGCTACATGGGCCTGCTCCGTCCAGCTTGTTTTGCGCAGCGCTCGGTGCTTACCCAACACAAGGCCCGTGGACCACTGCCGTTGACTGAATTCTTTGCGTCATCTAGCTCGACCAAGCGCAGGGCAGAAATCGGACACGCGTGCAGCATCAACGTTCTGCTGGGATTCCTAAATAAGTGGCGCTTCGTTGATTGAACAGGAAGCCTCAGCCGATCTCCCACGCAGCATTTCGTTACGTCAGTCAAGCGCTCTTTCACAGACACAAGCAAACCCGCATGTTCTCCCCAGGAGTCTAGTTCTTAACTTAGCCACAAGGGGTGCGACGGTTGAATTTCCTCCCCTATAGGCAGGTATACGTTATGGCGCCTGGAACACGTTGCCAAGTTACACATAAAACGTCGAAGTATAGCATTCGGCCCGGGTAACTTGGATGTTTACGTTTGACCAATTTTGCAACTTTCCTAAGCTGTTCCCAAGTGCGCCTTTCCAAATTTTTATTAATAACCTTTAAAAAAATATTAATCAGAGATTTTGCTCGTGCTGTGCTGATCGCTGAATAAAATTTCGGGTCGTTGAAATTGAAACATAGAGATACTCCCGGTTACACAGTGTTACTGACCGCCGATGCACAAGCAACGCAAAAATGACGGACGGTCGCGTCTGCCGCAAGTAAACATGCGCATGGGCAACCCAAGAAAGGGCCCATTTGTTACGTTACCCGTAAGCCCGCCGATTGTAGGCTCTCCAAATCTTTCTTCCGTAGATCATTTTGCCCAGCCGGCGAGTACTGCTCGGAGTACTTGGCGGCCGCTAGGCAGTGCTACTGAACAATTAAGAACGACAAACAAAAAACGCAATGCACTTCATTTAATACGGCCATGCAGACGTTTTCTTCGATATTTGTATCGTATTAAATATTAGATGTATAAATTATACACACACCAAAGGATCCGCCTTTTGAACTTTGTCCGTCTTTTGTCTTGTCTAAGTGTTGATATATTCTTTCAGTTTTAGTATTACTTCCTTCAACAAGCATTCAGCTCCTATAAATTAAAACTGACAAAATAGATTATTTTGTATTTGAAAAACAAAATCATAGGAATTGGTTGCTAATGTGACTGTCTTTGAGATCACGATATACCAAAAGCAGAAGCAATTCTCCCCTCTTTCCCTCCGTTAAGTGTAAAGTAGCCATCCTGCCAATCTCCACGAGATAACCTCTTCAACCTTTCCAATAAACCAATTTTTTCTCTCCCCTCCGCTAGTCACGGCGGTTCCTTCTTGACATTTTAATTATTGTTACATTCGGTTATATGTAGATGCTTTCAATTTGCTGACAAAAAATGGTGGGTTCTACCCAAAGATACAGGATGCCATCCAGAACTAGAACCAATCCACCCAACACGAGCAAAGGAAAGGGGTCGGGGGGGGGGGGGGGGGGCAAAAAGAAAGCTGCAATAATGCAGTTTGACGGGGTCCCTGCTTCTACATTCGGCAACTTGAAGTACAGAGAAATAACGAAAATATTTCACCAGGAGCTTATAGTTATAAACACAAAATAAGACACAAAATAAAAATAAAACATCGGTAGAATTTGTTTTTTGTGCAAGTTTAACGCGAACGTTCTGCTCGTCTATAAAGGTCGATAGTGTGGGCTGTGTGTACCGAAGCGTTCGGTAGCGCATCCCGATTCACCGGGAGAGCTCAACAGAGATATAGCAGAGAAGGGTGCCTCTCGCCACGATGTCTCCACCATCATGTCGGGCACCACTCCGGACTGCGGACGCACCGCAATTATTGGGGAAGTCGCACATCTCTTCAGCAGTGAATAGCGTCGCTGTGAATTGCGTTGCAGAGATGAAAAGAAAAGGGTCTGCGAAAACTGCGTCATGATATTGGGGTTATTGCTGCCCTGTTGTACGAACGTGACCAAAGAAGACGGGCGGGCGGAGTCAATGCAGGCGTCGTCGCGGTGCCCCAACGCGTGGCTCCTGGAATGTCTGCCGACTTGTAGCCTTCTGCAGAGCGAGCTACAGTGACACGCGATAAGCGCGAAGCCTGACAGCATCACATCTGGCTCGATCACAACGCAACTTGTGTATGGATCGACACGCTGTTTTCAAATAGGTTCCCGCTTGCCCATATACGAGGTCGGGCACTACGCTTGCGCTGAAATTAGATTCGAGTGAAGTGAAGCGTCTGCGCATGCGATGAATGGATAGATGAATGGATGAGGCTGAACCTTTTGAGTTGGGTGGTGGTTCGCGCCACCTAGCCAGTCACGCCGATGGCAGCGCCGCCGGCCGCGGCTGCAAGACGTCAGAGCCGCTTGTTAGTGCGTGTTCACCATTCCAATGATCGTCCTCATACGTGTCATCACTCTTTACTGGGCTGTAAAACGCGCTCTGAATATAAAACGCCGCGTGTGCGTCCGCAGTACAGGGAATAGGCATTTTGTTGCCCGGGTGATACGTGTGATGCACACTTCCAGCGACTCGACGCACAGTCCCTCGATAATATTCACCGCCTCTCACGGGTAACCAATATAGCCACGACGAAGCATATTTTTCGGAAAGGACGTCAGATCTTCCAGGTCTTTCTGCTGCTGAATACACGGCCATCTCCTCCGAGAATATCTGCACCGTCACGCCAGTTGCCGACATGTAAATATTAATCGGGGAATTTGCGTTTGATCTAATTTATCGATATATTTAATTATTTAGTCGGAACATATTGCCATCCGTTAAGCCGAAGCCGGAGGGGTTAACTGGTCGGTATAGTTTAAAAACTATATACCTGACATAGTCTCTAAATACATTCGCACTATTTACAGAATTCGTTCATAAACGAAGCATACCCAACATTTAGGGACATTTAGTAATTTACTCATTATGCCCTCTCGAGAAAACGCCGAAAAAACAATTTCAGTCCAACGATTCCCTAAATTGTAATACATGCCAGAAGAATGATATAAGCCTAAGGAAATATTACACTATTCATTAATACTACTCAATCAGAAACTCAGGAAGCTATTTTTGTTTTTATTCCGAGGCCCGGCGTTTTTGTTTCCTCCGTGCAAACATATTTCTTTGCATTGGGTCCTAAGAACCCAATTTGTCAAGTCTTGAATTTCTGGCCGCCATATACACGAAACGTAATATTCCCAAGCACTGTAATAGCGTGACATCTATAGCACATACCAGAATAAAAGTTCAGTATTTCCGTAGATATGTTTATATATGAGAGGACTTTTTTTTTTATATCCACTAGAGTACAAGCCCCTGTAAAGCTGCTATTCCCGTGCACACCGATGCACTGAGGCCAAGTAACCTTTAAAAATGCTCTTGCTCGCAAGACCACTGGTAAGGTTTGATGCGCTTGAGGCACGACTGGGGACGCTTCGTAAATCGTCCCCGCCATCTCGCAACCTTCTCTGTAAACTGCTACGATCAGAGGCTAGCTGCGCGCATGCCTAATCGTCGCGTCTTCGTTGCGCAGAGCCTAGCGGGACCGCGGAAACGATTTACGAAAGTCCCCACTAACATGTGTACGCCACGTGTGGCGTTCCAATGAAGCTAAAACGGAATGACCCGCATTGTTGGCCATAGTACGTGAGTCAATGAGAAAACTACTTTATTGAGGGGGTGGGGCGGTGTGTGTGTGTGTGTGGGGGGGGGGGGGGGCAGGGAAAGGGGGGAGTTTCATGACCACGTGTGTTAACGCCAGACACGCACACGTTACCCCCAAAAAGTAAATAAATACCATTACTCGGTACGGGTTACTCGCTCAGAAAGTAGCTAAATACGTTACTCGTTACCGATTCTCAAAAGGAACGCGTTGCTGGACCTAAAAAGTATCGAGTTACTTTTCTCGTTACTTTGACGACCAAGTACACGACTGTTTTTGTTTCATGGTTTATTGTTTTTTTGGTTTTTTTTCAGTAGTCGTTCCACTTAAGCAGCAGCTGCCTCTCGAAGTTTCTATCGCTTATGTTTCCCCGCTTCCTTGAGACGACGACGCTGAAGGGTCGTTCTACTGACGCGCTCGAAGAAACGGCAGTGTTGTGCTTCAGAGAGGGACTGGTGAATCTAATATTCCTTTTCTCTCTCTCTCTCTCTTTCTTGTTCTCTTTGTTTCTAAATTTCCAAGTTGACAATGGGCGCTATGCCTTCTCGTCTTGTCAACCTCCGGGTTTGCATTCGGTCTGTACACGATTTTACAAAACTGAACTGAGGAACCTTGTGGGTGAAGGACGTTCCCAGGTGTAGAGTTTGACTGATGTGTTCAGCGATAAACGTTGGCTATTCTGTCATACTGTTTAGTTGTTTTTCGGGTCGCCCGTCTGCCTTTGTCGCAATAAACGCATACTTAGGTTCGAATTAAAACGAGGCTGTTTTAACGGTGTTGTACACGTTACTCCTCAAAGTAACGAAAGTACGTTACTTGTTCCTTCTCTTAAAAAAGTAACTCTTCCTTACTATGGTAACGCGTTACGTACATGTCTGGTTGACGCACCGCAGATCGGAGCGCGTGGAGTGAAAGGCCCACCCCTGCCCGTTTAGATCTAGACGAGCACCCCGGCGTGTGTTGGTGTAATCACTACTGCGCGATGGACGTTAAAGGCCCCAGGCTATAGCAGTGGTACTGTATCGGATAAATTTCTCATCAACAGCTGAGACACCGGACGCCCACTAAAACATGCACAGAACACAATTATATGTACTTTATTGAATGAAAGGTGGTAAGACTCTTAAAAGATTGTCGACATAAAAAAAGAAATAGTACGTTTGACTGATCTTCGCCCTGAGCGCGTTCTCTTGATTCGGCGGCGCGCCTAGCTTGCACGGCGCGTCACGGCAGCGAGGGACCGGTCTCGGGGCGCCGTGCCACGTGTGATTGCGGTGCGGGGGTGCGCGGAGGCCTGGCCGGGCGAGTCCTATTTCGGGGCCTTGTTATGACAACTGGGCCCGAGCGCGACTGGAACACGTTCGCCGGCGCCTCTGGCCGGCCGCCCGCCAGTCCAGTCCGCATAGCCGGGCGGGAATCACGTCTCGGCCGGATCGTGTTTATACGGGAAGCAGCCCCGTCTCGCCGCACATCTCGAATGTGGACGTGTTGTTCCGGGGCCCGCTTTATTCTTCTCGTTCTTCCGTCTGGTAACCTGCGCCCGAGCTCGGCTAACTTCGACTGTTGTTATTGCCGTGTGATTTTAATTTGATCCAGAATGACTTTTCCGCTGCTTTATCTTCGTCGCCCACGAGAGAAGTGAAACTGTTATTGATTATAATGCAATGCAATCGGATCGCGCACCATGCAGTCACCTAGCTGTGTTGTCTTTTGTCCCCTTGTTTCTCCCTCTCCCGGGATTATTATTGTCAGACTGGTGTTAATCGCTTTGTTATATAATTTTAGTAGTTCTTTTTTTTTTAGGCAAGTGAACTGATTAATCGAAGAGTAAACCTCATCGAACCACTAGTGGGACCACTGTCTTGAGTTCTGTAATGGCGGCTGATTCTAGTCTATAATAAACGTAAAACATCAAAATTAAAAAAAAAACAGATCCAATTCTTACCGTAATCCTGAATGTGGTTGTCGTTTTTTTTATATTGTGGAGATATTTTATCAGATTTCCCGCGTTTTTAGCCCACGAAAGAATTGTTACATCCAGAGAGACGTTCACGGTGTAAAAATAAATTTGGTCAGAAGAATGATCAATTACTTTAACAATAATCTAGTGGAAAGAAAAACGAGGACAAATATAAGACCTTTCGGAGGGTTTGACAGCCTTATCATCGTTTTAGGACTGATTTCATTGATTGGATATATAAGTAATACAGAATCTTTAACTAATTCCGCAACTTTTTTTAGAAAACAAAGTTACTTCGAAAATTGTAGTTTGAGGGTAACAATGCGTTAATGAACGAAGAAAGCGTCATTGGCTAGTCGAGCCACTAGCCATGGGATAGATCCAGCCTCACTGAGATCTCCCGGTACAAAGGGGTTATCCCTAAAGCCAATCCAATCCAAGTTCGAAAATATGATAGAGCTACTATAACCACCTTTAACTGCGAGGTATGTGTGCGCCTTCGTTGCAGAGACGCGTGTGCCAGCCGATGTTTCTGTCGGGATGCCCAGGCAATGGGCGCTGGCAATTGAGGGTTGCTTTGTCCAGTCTGTTTTCCGAGCGGGCGTCAAGACACAACAAAATAATTTATGTTGTTCTCGTCCTCATGGTAGTAGATCTCAACATCACAGCTAGGGGTCGCGACGGTTAAGTGCCCTCCTCGATACCAATGCTCCGCAATGCTCGCCAATTAAACAATAACATAAAGCGTGCACACAAACTTCCTATCCAGTCTGAACGATATAACGACTCGCGTGAGCCTCACTCAGTCGTGTTTGCTCTCGAACATGTTACTGCGGACTTCTAAAAATAATAAGGAAAAAAAATCGAAATTCGCACGCCGCATCTTATCCACGATCGCGGCTTCTGATGGAGCAGCAGCCTCCCGCTCCGACCACTCCCGCCTGCGCTCCGTCGATGGTCGGCTTTTGAGTTCGGGCAAGGGTCATCCATCTCGTCGAGATCCGAGCCAGGCTAGTGCGGGGGACTCGGGTTGCCAACGCGCATATGACGCGGCGCGCCGTCGGTCGACACGACGTTCCACTCGGAAACTCGACCGAGCGGAGCCTTTTTTCGAGGAGCGCATGCACGAGAACTCCGGGCCCCGTTTTCCATATATTTTCAAACGCGGAAACAACTCGTAGGCGCGCGGTGGGCTCGACTCCCTGCAGACTCTCGCGATGAAAGGGGAAGGCTCCCAATTCAAAAAAAAAAAAAAAAAAGACGGCGGAGTCACGACTCATTGACGACGGCACCGTCACCCTATACACGCGGAATACGTATAAAGGCTGCATGCATGAAACGCTCTTTTGAGACAAGACCAGTCTTTTTTTTTTTGTTTTAGCGCTGATTTAAGTGAATGGGATTCAATCGACTTTTTCTTCTTTTTTTTTCTATACCACAAGTGACGAACTGTGTCACGTGGTTACTCGTCATACCCCGCCACGAAAATCACGCGAAGCTAGGAGGAAGTTTGGGGAAACCATTTTCGAAGGCCCGATACTTTTCTGGGTGGTCCGGGTGCGCTCTGGTCAAAATTCGTTGTCAAGGAACAGTGAGAGGTCCCCGTTCTAATATTGTAGAGGTGCATTATTGAGAGAGGAACTCGCGCTTTAACAGCGTATTTTACCTTTCTCTGCGGCACATTCCTGAACATTTCTAGACACCAGAAAATGAGGTGGCAGATGCTCCTGTGACTTCCCCTCGTTCCTTAATACACAAAGTCAAAGTGTCCTACTCACTGACAAAATTTGTTTATACGTTCATTAAAACGGAAGATGAGGGTCACAAAATATTAAAATACAGAAAGGTAATCAAATTCGATCTTTTGTAGAAGATTGACTTTTAGTATACTTTTAAGCTCCGTTACAATATCAACATTCAGTATATATTGACATACGTTTAAGGTGCTATAAAATTATGAAGATAATTTGCTAATTTTCTCTTGACCCTCTTAGGCAGAGTGCTTGGAGTACGGATTTAGTATACGAAAGTACCGCTCAGGTTTGAGCTGATTTCGTCAATATTGACCCGAGAGCTTCCCTAAAATCTTACTATAGTTCGGCTGTTTTCGAAGACATTATGACTTCGCTCAGGAGGCTACCTTGCTACCTTTCCTTTTGTCTCCTCGTTGGGTTAAAAGCCATAATGGCGCGCTGCGTGACGGGCGCGCACCGTTGCAACCTACCTATAGAACCTGCACAAAATCCGAATTACAGTCCCTATTCTCGCTTTTTAAAGGGAGGGGGGGGGGGGCGCAACGATTTTAAAAGTAAAAGAATTTGTATCGTAATTTTTACGTTGTTTATCGTGTCCCGGAGGATAGAGAAAACATCTTCATTAAAAATGTCGCGATTCCGTTGCATAGTCGCAAAGCAAACGTCGAGCTTTTTTCCCCCACCTGCAGCCGCGACTGGCAGAAAAGGAACTACGGCTCTGAGCTTACATGACCTCGCTCGGCTCTATACACGAACTCAACCCTGTGACGTCACGGCGCGGTGGTGGCGCGTCGGGCGCACTTCCGGTCTGGGGCTGTGGGCAGAAGTTCCCACCAGACGTGCATTCCTGCGTTGTTTTGAAAGAAACCAGACAAAAAACCTGCCTTCTCGTCAAAACGCCGCGATTCGGGCCATACCAAAAGAGTCGAAAAAGGTTTGAAGGTCAGTATTCACGTGCTCGGTTCGTCCGAGAATTTGGATATGTGCCGTGAAAAGGGAAAAGCAGACGCCGTCGGACAATGATTGCTTGGGCGGGAAGCACTTTGGGTTGAATTCACGGATGCTTGTGGTCATCAGATTTATTTGTTTTGTTCCAACATGAACGCCAGAAAACCGTCAAGTTGTGCGGACCACCTGCGGATACGTTCAGTGCGTCTTCAAGTTCAAACGGCCGCCTGATCGTTCAAACTGTCGTCTGCTCTTTCAAACGTTTCTGCTTGTCGTCTGCTCTCTTAGACGACGCCGGCCCGTAGACCAAATGTTGGCCCGGTGCTTGCGATAAGAAGCAAGTGCAGGCCTCAAAAGACTAAAGTTTGAAGGTTGGTAAGTAGGCTCGATGTAAACAGTAGATACAAGAAGATGAACAAAATGTAAGGGTGCAAACAAGCTGGTGTACATTGCACATGGTTGAAAAAAACCCGAGACTGCGGGTAAACGACACAACACTAAAACGTCTCTAAGTGTTGTGCCGTTTACCCGCAGTCTCGGGTTTTTTTTTCAACCATGTACAAGGAGATGTTGATCATTGTTACCAGTGACCATCACCGACTTGTTATGCCTAATTCAGTTGGTACGATTCTTTCTTGCGATTTTCAGTATCGACGTCGACCATCTCAGCTACGGTTCACGCTTTTGCAGCCAGAGCGGCGTCGCGACTGAAATTTGCGAGCGAAATCTCATCATGCGAATCAGGCTTTAGCGTACATACTGCGGCGACCACGCGGAATGAATCACCACATGTCACATTATTCACGCGAAGTTTTTGCGGTGTAACGAGCCTCGGTAATTTCGCTGACGCCGCTCAAGTAGTCAGACATCGCCAGAAAGACGTAGAATCAACAATTCGAACGCAAAAATGGGCAGGGGGACTCACACCGACGCCGACAACATCGCATTTCAATGGTCTGTTTACGGGCGACGGCGAGCTTCTTGCCCACACCCCCATCGCGCATGCGCGGCGCCGGTGGCGTCCGCTAGGGGCGCTCCGGTTTGTTTGTAAACACGAGTTGGTGCAGCATAACGCCCGCTAATGTCAGCAGAGAGAGAAGAGGAAGCGTCCTCCGAGAGAGCACACGGAAACCTACACGGCACTCCAAATTACGTCACTAGGAGTGCGGCCAGGTGTGACCCTGAAGACTGGGAGTGAGTTGAGGAATAACAAAAATGCCAATATTTATCTTTTTTACAGAACAATTAGGACACGCAGGCGAAATCCGTTTTCTGCCTTTTACTTCAGAAGTGTCAGAGGGCAACTTCAACAAATGTTTGACCGATGTCCGGAAATCGTTGCACCCCCCCCCCCCCCCTTTAACTGTTACTTTCAAAGCGCATTGTGGGGTAGGTATATCCCAAGTCTCTTGGCACTTACACGTCGTTCGCCGACAGAGGAACTGTATTCATTTTGGCCAAAGAGCGACTATCATTCATGCGTCAATAAGCCCGCAGAACAAAAGTCAGTTGCGCAATCAAATTAAAGTATCACACACAAAAAAAAAGTAGGGTGAGGATGATATGTAGCTGTCACCTAGCCCCTGTCTCTGCGAGATCCCGCTGGCTTGAACAAAACAGGAGCGACAACACAGAGCCAAACTATATAGTGCTGCAAGCAAGGTGGCATTACGGCTGTCGATTCTCGTTCAATTCCAACGTGGCTTGATTGAACCTCAGAATTTCAGAGAGCTATCACATTCTTTTTTTTTTTTTTGGCTATATTACTTTTTATTGTATAGATCCGTCGGCACCCTTCATTACGGACGCGTCTGCCGCTTAGCGGCGTCTTTCGTCCAGCTTAAGCGTGCCTGCTGCTTGCGGCGGCTCAGGGTTCGACAAACGATGACGTCATGCACAGGCCTTCTTTTTTTCGGGGGTGTTGGTCCAGCGTGGCGAGGAGGAAGCAAATGGGGCCGCGGTGGTCGTCGGTGTGCGTCGGAGCCGGGGAGCCGTTCCCCGGGGGACCTTCGCGCCAGCGCCGAGGCCCGCGTCCCTGAGCAATGGTCGTCCGGGACGCGACGGACAGTCGGATTTCTCCTCCAAGTCCCGTAGCGACTCCGCGCCACGCTTTCTTTACGACCGGACAGATCGATGCCGAAGCATCGTCTGCCGGACTCTGCGTGCCCCTCCAGCCACACGCCGGCGGCGCAGACCGTGCGCGTATATATATATATATATATATATATATATATATATATATATATATATATATATATATATATATATATATATATATATATATATATATATATATATATATATATAGGCAGGCCGCTTCCTGAGGAAAGAGAATACGGGGCGCTGCAACCACTCATATTGCCTTGTCTGGGACAAGGTGTAATCCTGATTTCATCTCATACGATTTATTGATTTATTAAGCGCCCCTTTTTAGAGTGTTTTACGTGAGGAGGAGTGCTGGAAAAAGTAACGATGAAAACATCAATAAAAACACGTAATACGCAGACTGGCACTCCCGCTATTAAACCGAAAAAAAACAAAGGATCCTTTGTTTTTTTTTCCGTTTTTTTTGTTTGTTTTTTAAACTAAAAAAACAAATTCTAAATAAAAAAAAAACTCTGTTAGACATTAGTAAGAAGCTGAGAGGAAGGAAAGAAAAAAAAAAGCACGGGGACATAAAAAAGGATTGAGCTCTGATTGTAATTATTAGTGAGCAGACGCCAGGCACGTAGCCAGGATTTTGTTTCAGGGGGCGGGGGGGGGGGGGGGGGCCGCCCATGACAAAATGCTGTATGAGGGGGTGGGGGGAGAGGAGGTCCCAGCAAAATAGAAGATTTTTGGGGGGGGGGGTGCCCGGGCCCCATGCCCCCCCCCCCCCCCCCCCCCCCTGGCTAGGTGCCTGGTAGACGCGATGCTAGCTGCCGTTGTCTTTAATCGCTGTTCGAACGCGTAAACGCCGAACGCTGTGTTCGAACGCGAGACATTGCGCGAGTAGCAGACGACGCACTTGTTCGTTCTGACTGGAAGGACAAAGGCAGCTAGCCTTTGCGTCTACCCTCTAATCCTTCCAATCAGAAGAAGGCGCTCTGGCGTTCCCGCGTGCTTCCTCTATCTCAATTTATGACCGTATCCAATCACTCAGCCTTATTCTTGCAGTTTTAGGGTGACGTTGTTTCTTTCGGTTCTACATAGTGAACCAAAATCAGAGGGACGCGTTTAAAATCACTTTTTTTTCCAAGCACGTTAAAGAACCCAGGCTAGCGGTTGTACTGCACTGGCTAAGTTGCTCATCTACAGCTGAGAGAGAAGTCGCACGTTGAGGCAGACTAACTTCCGGCTGTATAAACATGCACACCCCAATTTTTGTTTTTCTGCATGCAAAGTGTTAGCAACAACAAAAATAATTTAAACTGGCCAAGTGTGTGTGTGTGTGTGTGTGTGTGTGTGCTTGGCCAAGAAGAATTCTGGACTACAATAAGTGGCATCACTGAGCGCCATAATCGGGTTCGTCATTCCTCAAGGCGTTTCTTTTTTGTGTGTGTATGTGCGTGTGTGTGTGTGTGTGTGCGTGTGTGTGTGTGTGCCGCCCGACTGGACGGGTGCAACAAGTGTGTGTGTGTGTGT
The DNA here is from genome assembly GCA_013358835.2 of Ixodes persulcatus. Classification (NCBI taxonomy): domain Eukaryota; kingdom Metazoa; phylum Arthropoda; class Arachnida; order Ixodida; family Ixodidae; genus Ixodes; species Ixodes persulcatus. The sequence continues at coordinate 85,056 of JABSTQ010010279.1, forward strand.
GTGTTTGTGTGCGTGCGTGCGTGCGTGCGTGTATGCGTGTGTGTGCGTGTGCGTGTGCGTGTGTGAGTGTCTGTGTGTGTGTGTGTGTGTGTGTGTGTGTTTGTGTGTGTGTGTGTGTGTGTGTGTGTGTGTGTGTGTGTGTGTGTGTGTGTGTGTGTGTGTGTGTGTGTGTGTGTGTGTGTGTGTGTGTGTGTGTGTGTTTTACGTCTGCCAAGTACTATAATTTTGGTGGTTTCAAATGCACGCTGCAGAAGCGTTGCGAAAGTTCGCTATCAGCATATTCTCAGCAGCTCATGACCTCGAGTGAATACCATCCGTGGGAAAAATTAACACTCTCGCGTATTAATTATTTTTTCTTTCTTTTTTCGTGAAGCGAAACTTTTTGATAATGTGGCTCCGTGCAAAACTCCTTTTCATTTCTCCAGCGGTTGGAAACGTTCTGCCGACTAGGAAACGATTGCAAGATGGCAAATAATCCAGACGTCCAAGAGCGGTCCTGATGCATCAAGTCGGGCGTCCGACATCCCCCGTGTTCAAGTACACCTTCGGAAGACCTGCCTAAGCGGATTCTCGATCCGCAGAGATCGGCCCATCGGGGAGGCCCACCGCGGCCCCTCTGGCCCTTCTGTCTGTCCCTGACGTCAGGTCCCCCGTATCTCGGCTAATCTGGGCCCAAGGTGCTCGCCCCGGCGCATGGCTCCCGTTGTCTCCCGCAGACGGCGCCCCGCATACTCGCTGGCGCGTAACAGCGGCCGACAGGCGGCGGCACTTTTTGGCGCACACGCGGATCAGCGAGATATAATCCTCGCGGCAGCCGAGTCCTGCCGGGGCAATTATGAAGCAGCTGGCTCCTGATCCGGCCTAATCCCAGTCGCTGCCCGGTGGTCTCGCCGGACGGAGCGCTCTGCTGACCGCCGCAGGTCGCCGACCACTTTCGGAAGGACGGCGTCTCGCGCTGCGTCTCGACGCGCGCTTCGTGGTAGGCGGTGAATAGCGAGTTTTAGTCGACCGTTTTTTCCTCCGATAATGAGGTCCGATAGTGTGCCACGCATTCACCCGAAAGAAAGGGCAAAGTATTGGGTACCGTCATCGGAAGGGCGTGAGAATACAGAAGCATCACGCCTCTACTCGTGGCGGCAAGAACGTCCTTCGCTCTCGGGAGAACCAAGGGGTTATGACACGAAAATTAAACAGGATAGATTATTCTTGAAATGGAATGCTCATAGGCTAGTTAGTATATACATCAAGTTACGCGATTTTTAGAGCTCTGGTAATTGCAATATTCAATTTACGAATTTTTATCATTTTCATCTGGCGACCAGGCAACACTGCCCAAGTTAGTCACACCTATGGTGTCCATAAACTACGTGACCATCAACACTTTCTCATTCTAGGCGCCCCCATGATGGCCCAAGCTCTCCTCGCTGCGGTACGATCAAAACCGCTCACGCAACTCGGTAACCCGAACGCTATTCTCGCTCTCGCCCCCGGCCCGTTGACCTTCCACGCTGCATGCGCCTGCGAGATATTCCCGGACGACAGTGACCACGGCGAGTTCGTCCGTAACTAGTCGTCGCTGGAGCTGGTCGCCAGCGGGTCGCAGTCAAAATGAACAGCTTCCAACATATGCTGAAAGCAATTACTCTCATCGCTGCTGTGATCAGTGTCGAGCACTTTGACAAGGCGAGCGATGCCGTAGACGTAATTGTGACGGACCGCATGCTCTAAACGCGGAAGGTAAACAAGGAAGCTGAGGCTCGAGACGCCAAGAGAGCCAATGTCTGTGAGTGCGTGCAAGGAGACGCCCCGGTGGAGGCTGGCTACGTAGCCGGCCTCCAGTTCCGCCCGGTCCGCCCCTCCGAGGGACCCGCATATAAATCGATTTATCCACGAAACTACCGCGCCATTTTCAAAACAAATTTAGGGGGATTATAGGCACATACAATGGGACCTAGCAGTATAGTTATCTCATTGACACTGCAAATCGATGATAGTTTGTCTACTGCACGTGTTCCTTCTTGTCCGTTCATTTTACTCCGTACAAGCGCACGTCTCGAGGAAAGTATAAGTAGACATAACCTACACTTTACTCGCACAATTCTTCTCTTTTCTAGACCCTTCCAGCAAACTGGCCCTCTCATTTCTTTTTTTTTTTTTTTTTTTGTTCTGGGGATACGAAGACTTATTGATGGGAGGGCGCTGAGTAACTCAGATTTCAGAACTGCTCCTCAAAAAAAATCTCCCCCTCCCCCCAGTTTCTAGATGGCCTAAATTAATCCTCAGTAACTCAATGTGGCGTGCCCGATGCCCTTCGTACGTCCGGCACTATAATCTCCCGAAATTTACTTTGCCTCGCTCTTTTGGCTAGCCATTAGAGAGAGTTCTAGGTATAATGACAGAAGAATATCCGTCTCTAGCGACCTTGTCCCCAGATGATGCGTCGTACACAAGCGCCTTGGGCGTCGCCGAGCAAGTGGTCTGCTGTCCCCGGAGCCGGCGGCAACTACAAGAGCAACAAAGGGGGAGTGCACAACCCGCGAGACACGGACGGGGCGTGCAAGAGTCGCCGGGGGACCGAAGCTCTCGGCGCCGAGGGAAAAAAAGGAAGGCTGCAAGGTGCGCCGCTAAAACGAAATCCGTGTCGTTGGCCTCCGAGCCCCGGCCATTTGTCCGGCGCGTCCCTCCACCGCCGGGATCAGCTGCAGCGGATCCGAACGCAGGTCGCCGGAGCAGCCGGGGGTCCGACGATGAGCGCTGTGGGGAAGGGAAGACGGGCAGCTCGGAGTCGCGGCTCCGATAAATTGTGGACGGGCAGGACTACGAGTCCCGTCCGGCGGCGCGGCTCATAAAAGCCGAGTACATTCCCGTGTCCGGGACTTGGGGATTATTGCCGGAGCCGAGACTATACGCGTGGGTATATATATACGCGGCGAAGGTAGAGGGCGGATGGAGGGTTCCCTCCGGTCGCACGGGTGTTCCGCGGGGTGGCGCTGCCCCAGAATCGGGCCTGATTGGGGAACGTGCGGATGCGTGCGTCGAAGGGCAAAACATGGGAACAACGGGGATGTCGCTAGCCAGAGAGACGCTAAACTATATGGTGCCTGCCGGGAACGCGCGTCTCCGACTGGTGCATTCAGCGCGTGTCCTCTCTTGTAGTCCCTCGATCTTCGCCCGATGACGTCGTGTAGAGCTGTCGCGTTGTTGCCTGTCGCAATCCTCCCGGTGGCAAAGTAGCGGAGGTGGACTTGGCAGAGGCCTATTCTGCAGTAGGTCGCTTTCCAGCTGGACAGTCCAGGGAAGCTTCAGTAGTTGTTGAGAAGGTGCGACGACAGTGACACTCGCGTTCTGTCGTCTTTGTTTGTCGGAACTTGAACGGCCAAACGCGCGTGCTGTCAGCGAGCTTTAGCCGTAATTTGTTTCTCACGGGGAAAGGTCCATAGGGTCCATGCAATGACCACATATCAATGGTCTGTCCTAGGCACTCTACTTGGTACTTGAGGACAACTTCCTGTGGCTGTGAAGTCGAAGCTATAGGCGCCGTGGGCTCGTTCACCCTTAACGCATATCGAAACTATGCACGTGCACCCTTCGCTTCTTTTTCGCACGCATCTATGAAGTTGTCTCCGACTTCAACCCAGTCCTTGGCTTCGCTTAAACACAGACGCAGATGAAAATAAGAAAGAGATGGCGACATTCCTCGAATGCTACTTGGTACGGCCGGGGCTTCGGTGCCCGGCGGGCGAGGAGGCGCCCGTGGGGAGGGGTGACGTACGGCAGGGACCACGAGCGGTCCATCGGCGGGAGTGGCAGTGCGGCCGGCCAGGGTCGGGGTTCCGACCCGAGATCCAATTACGGGGCCGACGGGCATGCCCACGCGCCTCCTCATATCGCCGCCCATACGTTTTCCCGCGCAGGCATCGATTGCAAAGGCCCCGCGGTAGCTCCTGTTTCGCGCGCATGGCATGCGCCCACGTGAGGACGCTCCGACTGATACTTCTTTGCGCCGCCATTTTGGGGGCATAATTTGTTATCCGCTCGCGGCAAGATTGAAGGCACATTTAAAGCTATACACTGCGCATCCATTGTGGAGTGGAAGCCAGGTCCAACATCTCCGACACGAGTTTTGGGCTGGATTCGAACTCTAATCAAGACCTTTGTTCCAGTTTTCTTCCGCTCATTTTGATGGGTGTAAGGTTTGTTTATCCGTGCGTATACATCAGCATACGGTACCTGCGTGTACCTTCTTCCATTATACTAACATAAGCAAACATTTTGTATAAAGGTCCATTCACGCAGCAAAGTTTGCTAACGTTTTTTTTTTTTTTCTTTTTATATTACGTTAGTCACCGAGATATCCGTGCTTCGTATGTCGCTTGCGAAGCTCCGTGAGTTGTTTGCCACGGTTTATACGAACCACGGTTTTCCCGGTGACTCTCGATGCAAGCGCACGCTAGCTTTCCTAACGTAAGGAATTGTAAGCAAACGGTACTGTACGAACGGGCCTTAAAGGGGTACTCCGGCGATTTTTGGAGCTACCTCAACTAATCATAATTTCTGACTCCCCGGCCTTTACCCTTTCCTGTATGCTATTTAGTATCGCTAAATTCATAATAGTTCTTGTGAAATCGGCAAATGAAAATGATGCAAAAACCAACATTCAAATATACCCGCACTTTTCAGTGCCGTGACGTCAGTGGGCAGGCTTGCCGGTCGAGCAAGCAGTTTAAAGAATAGAACATGCGTTCCGTGCTGGAGCGCGGGTACTGGAGCGAGCTTCCAAAGCATTCATTTGACACCATAAAACTGCTTGTAATCAGTTGGGAACAAATTCTACAGTCCAAAGAGTGAACCCCTACCTTCCACTGACGTCACTTTTTCGTTGTTGCCAGTAGAGACTTTCAGTTTGAAAAACACGGTGAGGACCAAAACTGTAAATTCGATAACTTCGCGAAAAAAATATTTTGACCTAATATTTTTGATTCTATTTTAACGATGGCTGTTGGCGAGCTTAGCAAGATTTCAAGAAAATCGGAGACCATGAAGAAATCGCCGGAGTACCCCTTTAAAGGTCGGTTCACACAGGGGCGCTTTCCTATAGGCGTTTTCTGTTTCCTGTCTTTCTCAGTCACGTGGGTTCCGTATCTGGTATGCGGGACGAAAGAATAATAAAACATCGCAACCTCTAATACGCGAGAAAATATATGCAAAGCTAAACAAGAATATGTGACGGTCACGGATTTTTCGTAAACGCCTTCGAGCGGCGAGGGGGGCTCAAAATGATGTTTTACCGCATACCAGAAGTGACGACATTCAAGATGGCTGCGGCCTTGTGGAAAAGGTGTATACGTTACGTTACGTTACGACCGCTCACGACCGCTTACGTCGTGAGCGCTTTGCTCGCGACGTACGCAACACGAATGTCCCGGTGACTCCTCACGTAACGTAAGAAGTCGTAGGCAGACGCCCCTCTTTGAACCGACCTTAATCCTGATCCACATGGTGAGATTTTGCTCGCGATTTTACAGCTGCGACGTCAAGAACCGCACCTTCCACCACGCTTTCTCTGCATCGCAACTGCGAAATTGCAAATGTGAATCGGGTCTCGAGCGTTCACACGAATATGTGACGCGAGCCCAGAGTACATCGCTATGAAAACACGAAATGAAGATTTAATGTTGTATAAGGCATGTCGGCCAACCTTTTCAACGTCATTTCTCCCAAACCGGCTTCTTTTGTTTAAGGGGGGGGGGGGGGGGGGGGGTACCTAAACCAGCCGATGCGTGCTGCCCCCGCGACGTGCATAATAGAACAACCTAATTCGGGGTTGCGTCAAGGGCTGGCCCCTCACCCTGCCCCTCCGAGATCGAATTAGGCGCGGCGCTTAAAATTCCCGCGCGCAACGGGGGGGTGCACTGCATGCATGTGCCGACGAAGGATAACCCAGTTAGCCACGGGAGAGGGAGGCAGTACATAGGCCCCACAGGACAGCCGGGCGTCCGCGGACGGCGGGAGCTCTAGAGACGGGGAGCGGCGGCAGAACGACGGAACCCTTTGCGGGGAAGCAACCGGCTGCCCGAACTGTGGACGGACCATGTTAGGTGCAACCCCGGGTGCGGCATTTCTCTCGTGAGCTGCATGCGGACCGGGGCATCCTTTCTTCCATAGAGAGCCACCAGCGCGCTCGTGTAGAGGCCCCTTCACACGCTTGCGTTGGCTTTCGACCGAGTTCTTGTGATCTCGTACAAGGATAGAGCGCACTGGCACGCTGGCGCCATCTATGAGGTGATTCTGGAAGCGCATTTCACTACAGCGAATGTTTTACGGTATTTGCGAGATTGAACGTACGTACTATCTATGAGAAGTATAGTCGTTTATAACATTGTCAACATTTTTTAAAACCAAAAAAACAAAAATGATGCCCGAAAAAGATGGGATTATACGAAAATGCCAAGTGTTCCCTGGCTACGATCGATAGATGGCGTCAGTGTTCCATCGTCGTAAAAGATCCTCAGAAGCTTTAACGTTCTCGGTCGTAAGTGTGTGAGCAGACTTAAACGCGTGCGTGTACTCCGTTCCACCCGAACTGCAGAGGACACGACCCATCGAAGCCAATCTGTTGTTGTGTAAGTGTCACCTGACCTTCGAGAGGAACGCAGAGACGCGCGGTGCACCTGGTCACGTGGTACGCTTGCAGCTCTACTGATTGGGATGACCTAACCCTATTGGGCAGGAGATCGAACTATAGGGGGCGCTCTGACCCGTTTGTTGTCCCCATACTCGGTGTTTACTCAACACAAGGCCTGTGCAGATGCCCAGAGGCCTTATAGACATGTCCTTGTCATCTTCTACAATAGAGCGCGGGGCACAGATTAATGCAAAAAATACTAACAATCGACAAAGCGACGTTAAGTGCCGGATCTATCCTCAGAGATTGCGAGCTTGACCCACTTCGGCTTTTGTGCTGAGCTGGCACCGTGCATGCTGCATTGTTCATGCAGGCCGGAGTGGAAACAGAAGAGACCCTCCTCCCCCTCACCGGAGAACACGAACTCCAGCCGAACGCTGACGCCGCGTTCGGTTATGTCGGCCGAGCGCTGAGTCATTGTATTTGTTGTCCCCATCCGTGTAGTTCTAAAGTTAACCGCTTGGGGCGTCACGGTCTCTGCGGAGCATGATAAGGTGAAACGGAGCAGACGGCTGTATGAGCTTAAAAGGCTCGTTCACACACTTGTAACCGAGAACGACCGGGAGACACAAGACCGGTTTTTAAGCCTTTTGCGACGTCTTGACCGGGTGCGCTGCTGCGGAGATAGTCCTAAGACGTCGTAAGAGGCTTAAAATCGGTATTGTCTCTCTCGGTCGTACTCGGTTGCACATGTGTGAACCGACCTTAAAGGGAAGCTGAAGCGGTTTTGTATTTGAGTAAAAACACTTGTATTGTCTTCATTTGGCCTCTAGGGTCACGCACATCCTGATTATTTATCCGTGTGGTGCGCGGAGCATGCAGAAAATAATTTTCGAAGTACCGCTGAAGCCCTTCCCGGATGGTTACGTCATAAAATGAGTTTTCGAAAACTCCGCTCTCGTGCATCTTCAGCGCCCGCCTATCAAAGCTGTGCACGCGCACTTTCGCTATTTTTAAAAGGGTCAGAAAAAGACGTCACGAGTGCTGTCGGTGCGGAGGAGTAGACCTGGCAACCTTGAACAATAGCACGCGCTGCCCACATGAGCGGTACGCGCTTCTTGCGTAGCTGACATTGTCATGCTGCAAGGGCCCGGACGTTCCCAGTGCGCCGCTTTTCCTTCAGCGACCGAAGGCGCGGCGGCTCCCCGAACGTGACTTGACGTCGGAGGGATTACTCGACGGAACAGGAATGAAAGAACTTTATTGCGATGGCAATTTCCTTGAGAGCGCATGATTCAGCTTCAATGTAAAACAAACACATGAATTGTGTTGCAAGGTAGAGTCACAAGGGGAAACGAGGGCGCCACCAAACTTCTCGCCGCTAATTTTACGAATTGTTGCAAGACTTTTTTTTTTTTTTTCGTAATCAAGCGACGTTTTTGTTACTTTTAGCGGCAGTGACCGAATCAGGTATTTTGACGTTTTATCCGTGCAACCAGCTACAATGCTTTCTTGTTTTGTCTTGTTTTTCTTCGGGGGCCCGTAACGCCAACTTCCCGTGTCTGCTGACAATTCAGAAAGTCTGAAATGGCAAATGACGATCGCCACACAAAACGTTGGAACAGTAACCGCTCTCTTAGCTTGTACAAAATCTATCCCCCACTGCTCCTAGTAATTGGTCCTCGCATGCCAGGAAGGAGGTAAAACCAACGGGGTTCGTACCGCTGACCTCTCGGGCCGTTTGTTTCGGGCTTTGTGCCGGACCCATCGTGTCTAGCTCCCCGATCGCTACGATACAGTTACGCTATCTTGGAAAGTCGTAAGATACGAATTTCCTTTGAAACTCGGCACCGAGTAACGCGCTTCGCTGTTATGTGAGGGTGTAGCGTCTAGCAATATATATGCTTAGTAACTTTGGTTATTAAGGTGTAGATGGCTAAGATATATATATACAAGCACAGTTCGCACGCAATGTTTTACCGCGTGTACACGCGACACTATTAGCGCAAAGACCTTGGCGCTTTTTTTTTTTCTTTCGACTTTTACTTTTAAAAGGGGTTGGCGGGCACCAAATTTTACTCCTCAGGTAAATTATTCAAACTAGCATTTTCTACATACTAGTATTTGTTTATGGAAGCCCGTCTATTTTAGGAAAGAAAACAGAAAACAGAAAAGAAAACAGCGACGGCTTCTTAGCGCTATCAGTGCCACGCTACGTACGTTACAGTCACGGCCTTGCTGTCGCAACAAAAAAAAAAAAAAAAAGGTTTTACAAACACATTTGGTGTTAAAACTATGTGCAAATCACCGAGTTTTTCCTCGGAGAGTGAATCCTTGAAGTGACTCAACGGGCTTACACAATTCAGCCTTCCAGAACATTTGATGTATCTACGTCCGCGAAAGAGACTATTTTCTAGCCTTGGTCTCGGACACGTGTTACGATAACGCGGCGAAATAAGTGGCCTCCGCGCTAAGGGTCGTCTCGGGTGCGCGATGCGACAGAAAGGCGGAGGAAGGGGGGGTCAACTGAGCGGACCCTTTAACTCGGATCCCCGAATAAAGATGCAAAGAAAAGAGAAGGCCCGAGGGGACTGCAATCCTCTTAGGCCGCCTCGAAATCCAGGCAAATTGGCTCCCGAATCGGGAGAGCCGCGACAACCGTTTTGTTCCTTGATGCTCGCGTCCCCGCGGAACGCGACAATCTCGACGACCGTCTCGCTCAAAACGCTCGTATGGACCTTTTCTCCAAACCTTGAAGAGAAAGCTGAACATCTCTCCCTTCTTATTCATTCTTAAAACGGATGTGTGTCGCTTGAGCTGCGCGCTGTGAACTGCGCACCCCCGTAAAACCCGAGTAAAAGAAGTGGTCAGCAAGCACTTTCGCAATATATATGCTGCGCCTCATTCACCTGACGTGAAACGCAACTCCCAAAGGCAGTCTGAAAAAGTGGCAGTTGCCCGTAGTGAGCACGCTGCACGACACAAAGGACCTCGACGCTTGCGTTTTACCCCGTCTATGCGGTAAACTGCGCAGCGCCTAGTTTTCCGGGGAACGCTTGGAGAGACACGGACAACCAGATAATAAGATGACAAAACGTTTTAGCCGAAGTGAAGCGACACTTGGCATAACGTTTAAGTGTTCACGTCCCACTTAGTGTGACGTCTGATAGACTACCATCAAGCTTTTAAACTTTTTTTGGGGTTGTAGTTCGCCCAGATTGCTGTGATCCGAAGTTCCTGAGAACGGCTCTTCGAATGTTTGGTGGACAAGCGGAAGTACAGGCATTATTAAAGTGTACATGGTGCCTTTTTGTGATACCGGCTGTCCCTGGCATGGGATCCGGCCAACTCGTCGAAAGCCAACTCGTCGACGGCCAACTTGTCGACGGCCCATTCGTCGAATAGGCCATTTCGTAATAGGGCAATTCGTCGAAGGGCAACTTGTCGAAAGGGGCAATCTGTCGAAGGGCGATTCGTCGAATGGGTTGAATGACGGACCGAGGTTAAATTTCGTAGTTCCTTCTTACCTTTTGACCTAAATTTTTATTTGTGTTTGGACACAGCGCCCTTCTTAGGTTATAAGACGGAAAGAAAAATCACAAGACTGCGAAGACAGGACAGTATCTTGAGACAAGTCGAGAAATGTTCATTTTGGGATCGTCCTTGTTTGTTTTATTACTTTTTGTAATGAGCCGTCGCAGACTGTCGCCGCGAAGCGGCGTGACTGATGGGCCAGGTGGGTTAGAATTCCTGTTATGAGCCGCCGTAGACTGTCGCCGCGGAGCGGGGTGAACGGGTGGGCCGTGTAGGTTAACACGCGGCCCAGTGATACACGCGCGACGTAGTGATCGCCTCCCACTGCACCGTGAAAGCGGCGAAAGCTGCAAGTTGTTATCTTCGACAAGAAAGAGTACACTATAGGCTATTACCGTGCGGCGATATTACGCATTACTATAGGGCAGGATTTGCTTCGAAATTTCAGGACAAAATTATACATTGTGGCTTTGAAACAGCGGCGACCAGTTGGCCTCTTCGACAAGTTTACCTTCGACGAGTTGCCCTATGACGAATTGGCCTATTCGACGAATGGGCCGCCGACGAGTTGGCCGTCGACGAGTTGGCTTTCGACGAGTTGGCCTAGACCCCCCTGGCATGGAGGGTGGCATTTCGCAGACTGCGTTTACATCACGAGCACCTGTCAAATGTTTGGAAGCAGCCATGTTGTTCACTTACACAGTACTTCATTAACTAAAGATGATCAATCAGGAGATGAACTTATGGCACATCCCAGTTCGCTTTTCGAGGTCAGGAAACGGCTCGACAAGAGAGGAATTGAGGTGAGTTCAAGAAACATCTTCTTGATAAATCGAGACGTGAGTACACGTCACAGCTATTCGACCAATCAGAAGATGATGTGAGTATTGAAAACACTTCACGGCTTTTCCGACCAAGCCGCTTCAAAGGCTCCGAGAGCATGTTCGAATCCCTGCCGAGCTGCTGGCTATATGACGTAGGATCATTGCGGAGAAGGTTCTGTATAAGTGGGCTTTCCCTTGAATGTCGGACAAACCCTGGTTGCTCCAAATTAATCTTGACTTCTTCGCTGGGGGGGTACCAGAGATGACCTTTGGTGGTTTAAAGATCCTTACTTTTATTTTTCCTAATTAATTAGGAGGTCATGTCAACAATAAATATACGTCACCTTCTGCTTTCGTAGTGAGGCTTCCCATGCACCGGATCGGGAGGAGGTCAATCACGTCCCACTTTCACGATCAATCCTGAGATTAGTTGCATGGTGCATAAACCAGTCACAGTTTCCGTACCAACCGAGATGGAGTAAATATGCGCGTCATACTTTTCCAACCAATCAGGAAGTATGGTGAATGGTGAAGGCGTGTCACACTTTCCCGGTCAATCAGCTGACGAAGAGACGCAGTGATTGCTGCTCATAAGTCCTCGACAAATCAGTAGACGAGGTAAAAACACGTCAAAATTTAGAAGTGTTCTATCAATTGATGGTCGCCCATGCAAAGCGCGGTTTATTTATTTATTCATTTGCTCGTTTATTTCTTTAGTAATACTCCCTATAGCTTGAGGAGATCCTAGCAGGTCAAACACTATAACGAGTAGTATAAATTCAGAAGTAGCAATGAGAGCGGTAGAAACATCGTTTCCACCCGCTATAAAAATGCATTTTAACGGTGCATCGAAGACTTTCTCTTTACATTCGTTCAATCGCATAATTATTTGACAGCCTCGTAGTAATATTGATATTCCGACTTTTATCGCCAAGGCCAATTCTGCTAGTAAACGAAGGCCACGGGGGAAAAATTGGGGTTGTGCGGATATTTATACAGCGTGTAGTTGGTCAGCCATTTCAAAGTTGCGACGAGTCATTCGCTGTAGATCCACGCGGGAAGCGCGCGCCAGCCGGCGTCTACGAATACGAAGTTTTGTAGTTGCGACAGGAAGCACTAGATGGCGCCACCACACCGCGCGCGCCCCTCAACCCCTCAACTCCACTCACCCGACGCGGCTTTGAGAGCGATGCTCGGCTCCTCCGACGTTTTCCCTGGTATCCGAAGAAGTGCTTCTCCTTTTCGCTTCTCCTCGGATGGGGATCACGCTGATCGGATGTTAAGGCTTAACAAATATAACCGTCTAACAGAAAAAAAAAATAAAAATCTCTTGCCAAATTTGGTGTACGAGGTTAAAAAAATAAAAGTGAATAATTGTTTGTAATATTCCCAAAATCTAGCTACGTATTGTATACACATCTCCGCGTAGTAATCTTACAGATTGAGGCACTTATCCTGATATGACATAACTGTGACGAACCGGCGGGGTTCTCGGACAACTCTGTCCACGCTTTCAGCGAGACCGCCGGCAATCGCCCCGGACTTGCTTCCCTGACTTCAGACATGTACACGTAAGTTAGAGTAACTGAACACCGTTACCCACTCAAAAAGTAAGTGCGTTACTCGTCATCGCAATTCAAAAAGGAACCCGTTCCCTCAGCTTGAAAATAACTGTGACGCGTGCCTGCACTCATTTTCGGATTGATCGCGAAAGTGAGACGTGATACCAGGCACGTAGCCAGGATTTTGTTTCGGGGGAGCCCGCCCATGACAAAATGCTGTATGAAGGGGAGGGGGGAGATTAGGTCCCAGCAAAATGGAAGATTTCGGGGGGGGGGGGGGGGCGGGGCCCATGGGCGCCCCCCCTGGATACGTGACACCTTCTCCCGATCCGTTGCGACGCCTAACTAGGAAAGCGAAGGGTGAGGTATACTCTTGTAGAAAAGTTAAAAAGAAAACAAAGTAAGGATTTCCAAATTACCAAGGGCATCTCTGGCACGCGTTCGTTCAGAGATAACTGAGGCTATACTGACGTACGCAGTGCACCTTTTTTCGTTGCCTATCTAGTATTTTATTCTCACTCAAATTACAGACGCGAGCTGGCCGAGAACTAGGTTCGGTACTTGTGTTGTACTAGTTCTTCTCCAGAAGTAGCTAAATTAACTCATTATTTCATCGAGAAATAACGAGAAAACGGAGCTGGTTCCTGCTCTTAAATAGAAACAAAGCCGTTACTTCAATACAAAAAAATTAACGGTACAATTTGCGCGTAACGTACAAGTCTGCCTGACCCCACCTCATAAAAATCGCATGTTCGTCCTTCCTAAGACTTCCGACACCATTCCCGCAAGGAACTGTTTCCTGTGCAGTTTTCTCCCTATGGAACACGGTCTAGGGTGAATTTTGGTGGCGTCGTTCCATTCTCTTTGGGGAAACAGAGTTACAGAGCGAACGTTGTACCTAATGGTAACGTCGATCGTATGCGCCATGACTACAGAAACACACTACCTAGACAAACAGAGATGGATTAAATGTCTAGCCATACGAGGAAGAAGCGCGTAAGTCCACCATACTACGCAGGAGCGTGTGTCTCTGCTGTATCGCTCTGTGGCCGAATCGTAGAAAATTTCTCACAATCCTACCTACGAAGGACAAAGGAGAACTATATTTGAACGCCTATAAAATAAAAAGATAGATACATTTCAAATATAGTTTGCATGTTTTACATTCGTTGGGGTCAAGCTTATCTTTGTCCCTCGTCGACTGGTCTTTCCCGCAAGACGGGAAATTTCCCACGATTCGGCAACACAGCCGTAACTGCCTTCCATTTTCAGACCATCGGAAATTTAAAAGAGAAGAAAAGAGTTCTTATGGTCGACGGAAGAATATACTGTCAACTTTATAGTATTCACCGCTGAATGCCCTATTTATGAAAGGTGTGAAACCCCACTTTGCTCAATGTTTCAATGTTATGAGTCCGGATATGATCTGCACTAGCTACAATTTCTGCCTGCATGCTGCAACCCCCCCCCCCTCCCCCCCCTGCCCCCCCCCCCCCCCCCCGCCCCTCTTTTTCTCTTTCCACGATGCACTGATTCCCCATTCGCCGTGCTTCGTTATACGATTTTAGCCAATGGCAAAGGCAATTGCTTTCTCGCTCCTCACCAAAAGAGGTGGGCGCCTTTTCGCCATTGAGACCACTTGACCTATATCGAACGCGATATCGTTTTACCCTTCTCATTCGCGAAACCGATTAAGGGAAGACCGATGATTGGTGTTCATTCAGACGGCATCGCGGTGCAATGTATACTCGGGGGACCCCTGAGAGTGCATACCGTATTTAGAACCATACCTCAAAATTGGTTCAGTATATTAATAGATAGACACATCTCAACTAGTAGTAACCCAAAAATTGAGGATGTAGTCGCAACACTGGAAGCGTGACGTCAGATGTAATATGGGTCAATACATAGGGCATTAGCGGCTTGTTCTTGACGAGTCACAAGAAGTTTGATGGTGTGAAATCGCTGAATGCTGCTTAAACTGACGCCAGCGAAACGAAAAGAAAGGAGGAAGAAAAAACAAAAGCGGAAAGGTTACATAGAAGGGCAATGAGGCACCCTATTAGCTGCGAGATGTTTGGGTAGCGTCCTCCTACGGTTACCTCTCGTGATGTCCTTACCCTGTGGACAACAAGTTCAATGGTGTTTGTAATTAGCATGGTGGAAGCTTGAGATCATTGCGCTTTTAAACCAATACTGCCAACACCGTCAAAATCGAAGTTCTTACATTACTCTTATTTCCGACGTTGAGGAATCCTTTGCTGACGTCAAAGTCAGCATTCGGCCAATCGTGGAGGGCCGACCACCGCGACGCTTTCGATCGGTCACGTCGCCAATGTCCATACAAAAGACAGTCTGCAAAGACGAGTCACCGCAATATCCGTGGTTCGAATGCCGCGGGTCCAGTTTTCTCACTGAACTAGATGCCGTGAAGCATTCGAAGCACGGATCTCGCGGTGTTACTCGCGTTCGCATGCGTATGTAGACTGTCTTTTGTATGACATGTATAATGTCGAAGTCCCACTAGAGCGACAAACATGAAACAAACGACAGCGACATGCTTCCATTACATGCATGCAGCACGCTCGGGATGGCACCTTTGGCAGGCGTTTAGTCGTTCGGTGCTCGTGAAGTATAAACACGAGTGATTGCAAGCCTGCCAAAGATACCCTCGCGTGCATGATGCTCGTGTTTGCGCATAGCCTCCTTTGTTGAACAAAGCCTGTCAAATCGCGAAAGACTCAGGTTTGAGGCTTGTCGCTGTCGTTTGTTTCTGTTTGTAGCTCTAGTGAGACCCGGGCATAAGCAGCGCGACCCCGGCATCAAGGCTGCCTGCTTTCGATTTGCTGAGTTATGCAACGTGCGACTTCGAAATTCGCTTTCTTTAAAGAAAATGGATATTTTGACGGCATATATTTCGTAGGCATACTCAGAGCTGAATATTTCGTCCATGGTAAACCTTTTATAAAAATCGATGAGTTATAGTGATATGTATTGACTCGTGATATTTATTGACTGCCACGAGCGTTTCCCTACGTGTTTTCTTTTTTCCCAAGTTGCTTTTTTCTATTCCGAAGAAAAAGGAAATCCGAGCTTCAATTCGAGACGCAGAAGCAACTATACTTTCGACTTATAGGCATTTGCTAAGAATCAAGCCAGAAGCAGGTGGGTGAACCCTGGTTACGATCTGCCCAAGAGCAAAAACAAAGAAAAAAGAAATTGAAGCGCTCTGAGGCGGTTACAAAGAAAGGCGGAGAGATTTCGCCCTTTCTCGACAGTAGCCGGCGAGAGGGAGAAAAGCGTTGGAAATTCGCTCCCCCTCCGCTCCCCGGAACCTCGATTTTGTTCCCACTGCTGATTCAATCATTCGTTTGTTTGCTTACGGCAGGCGTTTCTTTCCTCTCTCGTTGAGAAGCGCGGAGGAAAAGAAGTAAAACCTTTTCCACCCTGCTAAATAAAATTTTGCTGGTCGCCCTTGAAACCCTTATCAGCAACGACCTGGACCTTTTTTTTTTTTTTTTTTTTTCTTACTCAATGAACCATGACTATATCTATATGCTCGTTGTCATATAAGAAAAAAGAAAGTTTCGCGCGGCATTCATGGTGCTGCACGAGGTATAGTTCTTCCAAGATTTGGTTGTCGGAGGAACAATCGGTGCTTTTGGCGTTTCAAACATGTACGTCTTGATAAAATAACGGTAAACTAATCTAAAGTTCACCTGCATATATCTTAGCTGCCCACATAAAAAAAGTAAATCAATGTTGGCCTGAAAAAAAAAAGGAACTTTTTTATTATGAAGTTTTTTTAAGCTAATGCGAGTGATTAGAGGAAATTGGCCCGAATATTGTGTTTGCACGCTATCTGCAAATTCCCGCACGTCTGTAGTTCACCGCGAAGCACTTCGTAGAATCGCTGTAATCTATACGGAGTTAACTCCGCGAATTACGAAGCTAAAAATATTAATTTAGAGTTAAAAAAAAGAGCCTGCGCTGTCATTACGCATGACGTAAGCACTATAAACATCATGGTCAGTATTACAACGTTGTCCGTATATTTAAGGTCTAAACATATTTACTGCCTCGTCATTCCCCAGGCTTGGTTCTCCGCCTATGGTGACTGTTTCAGCCAGTTGGTTCATCTTAAAAGGTATAACAGCATAGAAAACAACAAGGGCGAAGACGAAGTAAGACAAACACAATGCGACCTCGCAACTGTATAGTTTATTCGGAAAGAATACGTACATATATGGGCTCCATCGGCCAGACTAGATTAGCCGATGGGGCCTATGTATGCATACGTGTTCTTTCCGAATAAACCACAGTTGCGAGTGCACTTCGTGTTCGTTTTAATTTGTCTTCGCCCTTGTTGTTTTCGACGATTTTATACCTTTTAAGATCTCCGAAGTGCTTTGCGGGAAAGTTTATGAATATAGGGTTGTTAGTGAAAAGCAGAAGGAACGATATCGATGATAATATTCATGGAGTGTTCGGCGCCAATATTGCAAAATCGAGCTCGCTCTCGCCACTCAGTCATTGTGTGAGCTTTCTTTCTTTCTGCAGCATGGCATATTTGTTAGCAGTTATTGAAGGTGTGGGAAGATAGAACGAACTCGATGAAATTACAGCTTAATTACGTCGGAAAATAGCGAGTAATGCACCTAATACTTTAGAGAACACGCAGTTTGATAGACCGTACACCACCCGTCCAACGCCGTAATTCGAACGATATTGATTCGTTGTCCCCTTCGATCGCAAAACCCCACCTCGGTTAGAGGAGCAAACAAATCAAGCGATACAAACATACAAACTAAAATCTAAAAAAAAAAAAGAATCGAAAGCGTAAAAAAAAAAATCGTACCGAATGTTTTTTTTTTTTAGATGTGTAATTTTAGTTTACATTTCATCAACTGTTGCAGCTTGAAAAAAATATATTTGCTCGTAGAGTTGCACCAAGGACGACAGGCAGAAGAGAAAATCATACATATGCTGCTTCGCATATTGAAGATAGCACATATGGGTAATCGTAGGGTGGTCGTCATTTTTTTTTCAAACTGTAGTCACTGACAGCTACAGAAACGGAGTGCGTGGCATCTATCTCATTATCATTTGGCAGGTGTGTCAAGATATTAAATACCATGCCCAGCGTTCCTTATAGTCTCTCCGTGATCGTGTTATATTATAGTGGAGAGGGCCGTTTCGCGGTAATTTTAAGGACATTTTAAGTTACGAAAAAAATCCTAACTCGGTGTCCTTGTTCGCCCCTCCACCCCCCCCCCCCCCCCCAAATAAAAAAAATGGGGGTGAGAAAAAAAAAGAAGGAAAAAAAAAACGGAGGCGGACATTTTTTTATTTTTTCGAGGTCCCATCGAAATTGTTCCCAAGTTAGAATGGCGCTACATCGATTTGCGTGTACACTCCCAGAAACGGCGATGTAAGGGGGAAAGATCGCCTTGTATCAACGCGTAAGGAGAATAAAGAAAAAAAAAGTACACAACGAACGTCGGAAAGAGAAATCGAAAACCGGAAAGAGACAGCGTATCGAAAGGAAGTCGCCAAGCTGCATAGTCTTGCAGGTTCCCGAAGCTTTCATTCCATGGCCATGAGTCACCATGTACGCGTCGTTACTTAAAAAAAAAAAAAAGTAATCGATTGCAATTGCAATACTCTCGCTGAAAGAAGTATTCAATTATATGACACTCGCTGACTCTAGACGAAAAGTATAATTGGCCGTAACTTGAAAAAGTAGCCATTATATTTCTCTGATCCCTTTAGATTTTCAAATCGATCGAGTTTTCTGCCGCGGTTGGAAAACGGCTCTTTCGTATATACTGTTCATTATTTAATTAGAATCAGAGAATTATGAATATACTTATCTTCTTGATCCACCGATTTCGGTACCTGTTGGAGGTATGGTTCGATGATTCCGTGGTAGGAAACTTGCATAGATACGAACAGAGGTCACCATTAGAAACGGGAGGGAAAAAAAAAGGAACTGTTATAAGTAATTTTAGTATTTCCAAAAGTGATCGGATTTTAATTACTTCCTAATAAGTGTAATCAAATTATTTTACCTATACAAATCTTCGAGTCACGAGGTACTCTTTTACGAGTCACGAGCCCCTTATCATCGCTTTGCGGTCAGAGAGATTGTGCCGTTAGCCGATAAGAAAACCCAAGAACCAATCACAAAGCAAGATGCCTGAAGATAAAAAAAAAAAAAAACTAAACGTCCCGCGTTTTTTAACGTGTCGCTGATAGCGCCGAAATTTTTCGGTGGCGCCCTCTTATGGTTTCCGTTCGTGACGTCACGACCAGGATTTGCCTCGCTGTGATTGGCAGGATTTTCCTCGCCAATCACAGCGAGATTTGTTACGCCAGACAAGCGCAGAGGGTTACACCTGTCCCGGCCACTTCAACGCCGTGCAAGTGTCCGTTTATAGAGCAGCACATACTATTAAGAACAATCAAATGAGGTCATTTGGCGGAGAATATCAACGACCCCCTTGCCTCATGCATCTCAATTAAGAATCTATGAGTGATAGTCAGTGTTGTACACGTTTCTCAAAAAGTTTAAAAAATGAAACGTATCGTTACATATAAGTTACATTTGTATTTTGCTGATTACCATATTTAGTTAAATCAAGCAGAGTTTTTTTTTTATCTATCTCATTATTAGGCAGTATACGAGTTTGTATGTCGTAAAGGAAAGGCACCAGGAGAAGAAAACAAGCGGAAGCAGGGTTTCATTTGTTGATATATTTAAGTTAAAAACCTCAGCTTTTAACCATAATCATGCTTGTAGTGGACGATTCAGACGAGTCTAATGTACCTATACTTTTACCCCACATTGCACGAGCATTTTACAACAACCTCAAACTTTTCAGCTTAACGAAGACCCTTATTAGAACTTAAAGGGATTGTCCGGTCGAAACCGGAAGTACTTAAGTTTTTGCGCTGGTTACGTCGAGGGATCCTTCGTGTACACAAACGTCATTTTAATTTTGATATATGATCTCCCGTTATTAATTAAACCTTTCATGAGCGTATGTACGAAACTGCACCCCGAATTTCGCCAGTGTCAATGGCTGACATCCGTAGCTGCTGCGTGACGTCACAAAACGCAAAGGTTTGTCGGATGGTCGGGATAACAAGCGTTGGTCGATGGATGTCTCGTATTTTGTTTCGAATTATATAGTCTCCTAGGTTCTACCCTACTGAAATACGGTTCTTTCAATACAGTTCCCAAGCGTGTGCAAAAAAAGTCACGCCTTTTAGCAGGATATTACTCGAAAACAGCCATAAGCTTCGAGCAAACGTATGCCGTTTCGCGCAAACACAACTGCGACGGCCGCCGATCGAACTAGGAGCGCTTGCAAAGCAAAGGATGCAGATTTCGCCTCTGAAGCGGAAACTAGGTACACGAAGCGGCATCTGGGTACGCATTTCTGCGGATCCAGAGGATCGGTGATGAGGCTGCGGGTCGTTCCCTCAGAGGCAATGTCCGCGGGTCGAAGGCAAACGGCGAATCTTTCAAGTGCATGTCGTCACTTGACTTGGACGAGCTTGGTGAATCGTAGCTTCGCTCTATTTTCACATACGGGTCAAACAGAATTTGGCTGCACGCGTGCTAAATACACCTTCTGGCATCGTTTCCAGGTGGTCTAGCTGTTGGTTTCGGTTTCGCTGCATAATCAAATTGATTGATCCGATTTGGGCGAGGAGTGGGTGGACGTTGTTTAATATCGTTGTCACAGCATCACACCTCAGCTTACGAGCCTTCTCTCCGCTTAGAGCTCAGTTCGTAGCTGTCTTCTGTGAGATGATTGCTGGATAAGCGGGATCTCGATCTTGACGGGAACCCAGTCCCTACGCACGGCGACGATCCATTTTGCTCGTCACTGGACGTCTCGCGGAAAAGTGTGGAACGCAATGTCTTGGCTCGCATATGCTGCCCGGTGGTTGTGGCACCCAACCGCGCAACAAAAATCTCACCCAACCACGAAACAAGTCGAGTACAACAACAAAAGCGAAGCACACTAGCGTTCACTCGCAGGTCGCATTGTGTTGTGTGACGTCAGAGCTCCAATGTTGCCACCGAAAGCAGCGTTTGCGCTAGAGTGCGATTGGAGCAGTATAAATTCAATTACTCATGCAGAGGGGCATATAAAATTCAGATATTGCGCCCACGATGGGTCTCGAGGCAATCACAATGATATTCAATTGTTTTCTCGAATACAAAATTTGACCGGACAATCCCTTTAACAATATAGCTGCTTCTCGATGTTGCTGTCCGCAAGACGAGCAAGTGAAGGAGAGTATAGGGCTTTTGTGGGTCAGTCTTGAAAACTACAAATACTTATTTGTGAAGGTTGAATTTGTTGTTCAGTCTGAAGGTAAAAGACAAAAAGAAGGAATAAAGGTTTTTTTTTTTTTTTTGTATTTTTTAAGTGACCAATGTTCGGGATACAAGGGTGCGTTCGATGTCTGGCAACCTGTGATTTTGTTGTAACTGTAGATCTCGTTATGAAGTTCAGAAATGGCTGTAGTCGGCCTTAGATTTCTGGGTGTAGGAGGATTTGTGGGACCAAAAAAAGTGGCTGAGTTTGAAACGACCCTTTCTTTGTCTTTTCCTTCGACTAAAAACTTTGCTTTGCGTACTGAAGTTTCGGGCACTCAAAAAATAATCAATGTCCACCAGCTCTTCTGCACCCGAAACTGTTAACAAGCGAGGACCACACAAAGTAATCCATAAAAGTAGTAGCCCAAACGTTGACGAGATCCTGCATTTCGTAAAGATATATTTTTTGTACTTTCAAAATTTCTCTTTTAAAAATAAAATAAAAATGACCCCACTGGACGAAAAAAGGAACGCCGTTACTTTTTTTGTTCCAGTAGAAACGTAACGCGTTCCCGTTCCAGTTCCCGAGATGCAAAATGGAACGGCGGCGTTCCTTCGGTTCTCCTAAAAGGAACGCGTTCCAGGAACGCCGTCTCAGAACGCCGTTTCGTACAACACTGCAGTGTTAGTGTTTTGAACTGTTCTCACTACACATCGAGATTCATTCACAATCGAAATGGCCATATTACGCCGTATATCACCGATTCAACAAAAAAAAAAAAATGCAAATTTGACGTTGTAAATTGTTTGGATGGAAATGAACGAGACCGATTAATCGATTAATTAATCGATTAAACTGTGGCTTCAAATCGTGTTCAATCTTTCAATCGACGCCCAGCCCCAATGCTAACGCATTCCCTACGAATTTACCTGTAAATCTTCCTGTATTTGTTTTTTAAACAACCTATTTTTAAAGATGTTTGAAAGTTCCAGCTGAAACACCATGTATCTAGGACATAAAAAGACGCAAAATGCTATTTTAATGGCGAGAAATATTTACGAACCTCAGGGGAATCATATTTCCGAGTAAAAAAAAACAACAACTGCAGTTTCCTCCCAAATGGTAGTCTCAGGTGGAAACCGTGTCAGTGATTGGGACAATGACGCGCTCAGATCCCGTGTAATGGCTGAGGTTGCACTGAAGCAACATTGATCCGTCACCCCGAATGGCAGCAGCGACTGCTCCAAATAAGTCGCTGTCTATTGATTTCTGGTGGAAACAAGTCTGGAAAGCTAAAGGCAGAGGGAGGAGGAAAGAAAGAGAGAGAGAGGGAAACATGGAGCAAGAAGGTCGTGCATTTCCCGGATTTTGTTTCAGTTACATCTTAGATCGTATGTTATCACTTTTTTTTTTTTTCAACATAATATCAGGCGTGGGATAAGCTGTGACTTTTATTTTATTTATAAATTTATTTATTTCCGTGTGTCGAGATTTGAGGAGTTTTTTTTTAGTTCGTTTTATATCGTATACCCCGTTTTATTCATATATCGCTGCTCTTTCTTTATACCAGTTCCCTTTACGCAGTACGAGCAAACCAGCTTGTGTTCTTTCAGTTAACTATACCTCTCTTCATGCGCTCGGGGGAAGTTTCAAATGTCCTGACGCATGCGCCAGCTTTATATTTATGATTACCAATTTAGCTTCCGGGCGCCACGGATGATGCGCGGCTTTTACACCACTACCTAGTATACATTATCACTAAAACGACAAACTGAGCTGCATGCCTCCGAAGGCCAAGTTTGTAACATCTACGATAATAAAACTGGAGCCTGAAGTATTTGAGCAACCGAAAGATATCTAAAGATGTGGCGTTGTTTTCAAGTATCCATGATTCGAGTCAAAGGCCGTATAGAAAAACAGCACTCGCAACAATCGTTTTTCTTTTTTTTTTTTATCAGTGGACGTAGACGTTTTTGCATATATTCTGGTTGCTGCCGTATCTTTCACCCTCTCCTCTTGCGGCAAAGATTAAGCTACAAATAAATGGCTACAATAATTTTGAGCACCAAGATGGCCGAAGCGTGGTTATTCGTCAAACGTAACTAATTTATTGTTTCGCCATGTCGCCGGGGTTTCCGAAGCAGTGAGGGGAAGCGGCGGATTTTTAAAGGGGTTCGATCCGATGGGTTCATCCCCGCCCTCGCCCGCCTCACCGTTTAAACTTAAGCACACACACGCATACAAAAAAAAAATGGACTCAACTCGTTTTTTTTACGGCGCACATTGCAGTGAGCTGCAGTCTCCGACGACGCCATTGTTATATGATCGAACGGGGTCCCTTCATGGCAGCGGATGGAGCGACGTCGGGATGGACGTTGTCGCGGCGTGCACCACGCCCGACGGCAAGCGTGCAGCCCTGGGGCGGCCGCGCCTCGTGAATGGCGGTCTTCTGCTCATTAGCGACGCTGACGTGCGCGATCGATAGCCGAGCAGCGCGCCGTTGCCACGCGCTGCAGAAGGAACCTGCATCGCGCCCGGAACCAGGGAGCACGGGGCGACGCCGTCGTCAAGATGAACGCCCCTGGGACATCGCACGACGCTCCCGCCGCCTTCCCCGAGCAGAACCTCGAACAATCGTCGACGAATATGCACGCGCTTAGCGAGGAAAGGAAATACCGGAGAGTGCGGCTCACATAGTGCGTGCTGAAAGCGGTGTTCCGCTGTATTAATTTCAGTTAATGGAATCTCGCTTGGCTTGAAGTATTGCCCCCTCGCGGTGCACCATCCCGACGCCGCCCGTCTCTTGTGAAGTGACACAAAATATAGTGTTCGAGGTTTACCGATCGATAAACTCCGATATCGTTGCTTCATTATATTCAATCAATGCGATCGTATGAGGTCCAAACAAAATTAGACGCGCTTGTTTAGACAGCGTGGTCGGTCTCCCTGTGAGGTTTGGCGATACTTGGTAACGCGGAGGAGAAACGTAATTAGAACAGTGTGACTGCTGGGGCCCTTAATGCACGTCAGGTGGTTACATGAACACAGGCCGGTGTGAATATAGATACTGATTGAGATCAAAACTCGCCCGGGATTGAACCCTGGATTCATGGGATAATGCAGAGTGAGCTTTTGCTCCTTGTCCTCCGAGTTGCCGCGGCGCGATAAGGCATTCGGACACCGGATCAGGCATTACAGATGATTAACACTTGACGCCCCCGCAGAGCCCCTTACGGCATAAGTTGGTTTATGTATGCTGGCCGCCACGATCGAATGAGGTGAGTGTTTCGCCATAATTAAAAGGTAATGGTCGGTTTTCACTGCATCCGCCTTCAGGTGTATACAATCGAATGACGCATGACCACTGGCTTCTCTCATTGCATTGGAGGAAACAAAGAACTGCAGCCTACATACTTTAGTTATGCATGACAAACTTCTTGTACACAAAAAGCGTATATACACGTATTTTGGACGCAGAGTTAACAAAATCAGCTAAATTTGGCAAGCGATACGTTGTCTGTCGAATGTGACAAATGGTGGTTACGTGATTGGGGGAAGGGTTGGGGGCTGCGAACGTATACGTTGCCTATGCTCCGTTACGTCACCGACACTACTCCGACAGGCGCAGTTGATCAGCGTGCGCGAGAACTTGAACCAAAACACCTCCGAGCAAACACATGGGGCGAAGGATTCCAGCGTGCATTCCAGTGAGATTTTGAGCCGGAAGTACATTACGTGAAACCGATGTATATAGAGATGCCTACTATCTATGTCAACACATGCAACGCGGGGTAAACTACATCGGGCGCGCGTTCTCTGCATATTTAATCGATAAAAAAGTGTAAAAATGAAAGACATTTTCTAATATTTTCTCCTGTTTCGGTTGGATACACATATATGGCCGTTGTGCGGAAATCGGTCCGTGCAACCGGAACGCGGAGCTGATGATTATTATGGATTTTTTTTCTTTTTTACGACAACTCCAACAACGCCGTAATCTACTAAAAGTGTTAAAATGGAACACACCGACGGAGAGACGACGGCATGGCTTTTGACCGCTCCAGAAGCAAAAGAAGACGTTAAACCGCACACACACAAAGCGTAGCCAGGGTGAAGATAGATTGTTAAAACACAACTTCTGTTTTTTACCTCCTCAGACGTTCGAGCAGACCAGGCTCATCACTGAAAATCAGCCTCCAAAACCTATGCCAATTGGTCCACATTGCAGTCAACATATACCTCCAAGACTCCGTTTTTAGGCATCGTGCATCGGGCCAAGCGTTCCGCGGCGCTCGTGGTGGTTGTTCTCACCTTCAGTTTCCTTGAATTATTCTTTTATTTCTAGTCTTTTTTTAATATTGAAATTTTTTTTTGTCGTTTTTATCGAAAAAGAGGTTCGAAAACTGCAGCTTCCGAGTTGGCAAGTTGATGTTGCCTCTCGGTCCGGCTGCGTCGTGGCGTCCCGTCAAGACCGCGCCTCCGCGTCACGTGTCAAGACTCCTCTCTCTCGAGCTGCGTAGCTCGCGGCGTCAGGAAAAAAAAAAAAAAATGAGTTGAGACATATCTGTGACGTTAATAATGAAAGCCACTCAAGCTTTCGGCCTCGGTGTCCGAAAATAGACTGCGCACTTTTTACTGTAAGATATTCAACAGTGCTCGTGTCCCTGTGCTGCGCGGATCGCCATCCTTAACGACTCCTGATTAGTCAATTATTTTTCTAGAAATTTCTTATAGTTGGGCCCGTCCCGTTTTGTCCGTATACCTTTCAAAGCAACTGCATCTCCTGAAAGCAAGTTCGCCAGCAATTGGGAAGTTTTGGTCGCTCACCGAGTTCCACGTTAACACAATGTACAAAAGGCAAAAAAAAAAAGTTTAAAAAAATTATAAATAAAAAGGCTCGAAGACAATGTCGTACACAATGTACAAAGGGCAAAAAGAAAAAAAAATTTAGAAAATTATAAATAAAAAGGCTCGAAGACAAAGACCACGACGTCGACTATAAAATACAATTCCGTCGGTCGATAGCACAACGCGGCAGGAGGACACCAAACGGCAATGTGAGGTCATCGTCGTCGCAATGTCCCGGGAAATTCGGAGGCTGCATGTCTGCACATTTCTTTTGTTTGGATTCATACGTGGCTATTTCGGACTCCATCTCACGTCGCCAATCCAGTAGGGGGTGTGGATAAAGGGTATAACTAAAGTTAAGTCGTTCGATCCAGCATTGCGGGCGGTGGACAAAAGCTCACCGGTGAAAGGCTCACCTCCGTGATTACAGCATTCAAATTTCCGCGCCTCAGAGACTCCAACGACGAACGAGTAACGGCTAGAACTTAGTACCGATGCAAGCTGCTTAACCTCAAAGTGGATTATTTATACTCTACCTCAAAAATAGCGCGTTACTTTTCCTCAAATTATGCTATAGCCGGTGGTCAGCGTGACACCAGAAAATACGGATTAGACATGAAAAGCAAAATGCTGGAAGGTCTATCGGTGAAACCTCTTTCCCATTTTGTTCCTTCTTGGGCTTACCTAGAGGGTGCAAATCCACGCAATAGTCGGCCATGAAGTTGACGTGGGCCGCAGGATAAACGCGGCCATATATAGTGTCTCTCTCTCTCGACACCTGTCCACAACTTGTCTGTCTTTTTGGAGACTATAGGCCGTGACACATGGACAGCACGATTCGGGGAGAAGACCTAGTTGCTGTAACACTTTCCTCGGTGAAAAAAAAAAAATAATAATAAATAAAATGGATATAAATCGGGCAAAGATTTCTAAGGTACGTTATTTGAAGTGGAGAAAAGTTACAAAGTAACTATCTACATTGTTACTAAGAAAAAAAGGAGTAACGAGTTTTATAAAAGTCTGTTAAATCACAAATACATTACGTGCTGTGAGTGCGGCTGAGTAGTGATCCCCGCAGACATTAATGAAGTGTCTTCATTAAATAAAAAATGGCTGCTACATTTAAACAGTGAAGTAATTCCGAAACTTCTCCATACGTTGGCATCTCCGCTTAACAACGTTTCGAGCCTCGGGCTTGATCAACTGAGCACGAACGTTTTCCAGCAATGTCGACACCACCTGGCGTGACAAGATGGCGGCAAGCTTTGTGTCCACTGAATGCATCGGCACACTCGTAAACCCGTGGCTCGACCCCCCCCCCCCCCCCCGATCCGCATTCACTGCGCATCTCCCGACGCGCAACGGGGCACTCGGCCAAGCTGAAAGAACGGGGCCGAGTCCAAGATGGCGTTCCCCCCGGGCGGCACAATCTCTCTCCATATTTCCGCGCCAGTCATAACGGCGGGGCCGCACCTCCCTCCCCGGCACGCGGGGCCTTTCCACCAATGGCCGTCGCGACCGCCATTATCATATCTCCCCGGGCGGGCCAATCATACGCGCCTCCTTTCCTGCCCCTTCGTGCTCCGCTCGCCCCGGTTGACAGGCCGCCGCCATATTTAATAGAAAAATGTCGATGGCCTCCTCCTCTGGGCGCACCGCGCGCCGCCGACGGCAGCACGCTGGCGCGCTTTCCCGATTGGCGCGCTTTCTCCCCGAGGCACGTGCGCGCGCTACGGCGGCGGCCTCCCTTTCTCTCTTTTACGGCTCCTTCTCCCCACTCTGAGAGGAGGAGAGAGTAGAGTGGCAATGCTCTCTCTCTCTCCCCTGCTTCCGGAGATGGAAGGTTTGCTCGCGACGTGGGTATGCCTTTTTGTCTTTTTTTTTTTCGCGCGCGATTCGATAGTTGTATTCTTTTTTGGCGCGCTCTTTTCTCCTCCTCTCCCCGGCCATCCATAATGGGAGACAGCGCGATCGATCCCGGGGTTCCGGGATAAATACGCCCCTCGCAGAAACAATATCGAGCATAAAGCAGCGGCGGGTGGCGCGGCGGCTCTCTCCGATGCGGCCGAGGCATCCAATATGAATGTGCGTCCACGCGATGTGCGCATGCGCACATTCCGCGAGCAGCCTTTCCTCTCGCCCCTTCTTCTTCGTCCCCCCCCCCCCCCCCCCCCTTTTCCGCGACAAGTCGCTGCTCCGAGCTGCCGCCGACGGTGCTTACCATATCGCCATTTTCCCCCACGAGCCCCGAAGCTCCTATTATATATATTCATTTCCTCATCGAAATTGTATCGATCGGGCGCTCTCTGTGGAGCGAGACAAACGCTCGCGAGGATCACGACTGACGGGGACCGCTTCTTGCCTGCATGGGGCGTGGCAAGGCGCCATAGACAGAACGAGGGACAGATATTTAGCTGGTGGATCCGCAAAATCATTCAAATAGGTTTCGCCGGCATCTCCGTGCCTGGTGTGCATCTTTTTCTTTTTTTGACGATACTGACAATTTCATTTTGGTATATCATTTCGGGTCAAATTCCGGTTCAAATCTCACGCCATCAACCACGTCAGTGACCCACTTGCTGACCACGAAGCGATCGATCTCCCGTATACCCAATTCCTTGCTCACGAACAATCGCGTTCAAACACCATAGGTGAAGGCACGTTGTACGCGCAGGAACTCGTTTTCAGAAAAACGAAAGCATCTGCGCATACCAGCACCCTAAGGGTGTTACACCAGCACCTTGGGGGATCGGTGGCCGAGTGGGCTGAAGCGCACACCCAGCTCGACGCGCGTGGAGCGAAAGCTCGCGCTGCAGAACCCAGGGATCCTGGGTTCGAGCCCCACCCCTGCCCGTTTCGATCTGGATGAGCATCGTACCGGCGTGCGGTCGTGTATCACTACTGCGTGAGCACGTTAAAGACCCCAGGTTAGCAGTCGTACTGCACTGGCAAAATTGCTCATCTACAGTGTAAACCAGTGTCGCCCCTACTGGCAGACCAACCTTACGCTGTATAAATCACTAAAAACGTCCAATTTGACTTTGACTTTTGACCAGCACCTTATGGGTGTTTTGCCAGCACCCTAAGGGTGTTTTATCAGCACCCTACGTTTGTCGCTGTGACACTACTCAAACCCTTACTGTGCCGTGAGCTTACTAAATTGTGATCTGGTGATCGACGTCATATATATTTTATTATTTACGAGCAAAACGTTTACTTAAACGAAGGAGTGAAAAAAAAATTACATGAAGTGGTGGATTCTTGGGGAATCAGTTTGCATGACCTTTGGAAAACGCCAAACAGGTCCCTTTTTGGTAAACGCTAACAGTGACCCCGTAACGAGGACAAAAGGAGGCAGAAAAATAATATATAGGAAGCAAAATAGAAAACCAAAAAAGAAAGCCAGAACAGAAAACCAAAGGGATCAGCGTTAGCGATTCCCAAAGGGGATGGGGGCGTTTCCTAGAGGTCATTCTATAACGCACTCCCTAAAAATCCACCGGTAATTTTTTTTACCTTATTTTCAAAATGTTTGTTCTTGCCGAGTGGTTGGTCTTCTCGGAACTTCACGTATATACTGCGGCGAAGCCTTCCCACGTGATACGGAGCATGAGGTCAGGCAAATACTATGTATTATAGCTCTCGTCTCCCTTGCCACGAGGAGGGGAAAACTCAAGATACCGCGGTAGAAATTCACGAGAGCATGAAAGACGAAGGGAGGAGCCAAGGAAAAGAAAGTTGCTTGCAAATTGACGATAAAGGTAGTGGTTTGCCTCAGTCCGTCCCGTATAACTGGCTGTCCAAAGAGGACATAGCAGGATGGCGTGCCGTGGCACAGCAACGGCGTATGGCGTAATGCAATCCGCAATTGCGAAAACGTTTGTCGTTGCATTTGCCCTTGACGGAGGCCTGGTGCATGCTAATCACGTGAGTCCGGACAGCCACTCACACGTACGCTTTGTTGGATATGTTCAAGTCTGAGCCTCCCGAAAACGGGAAAGTGAAGGATACGAGGGCGAAGAAGCGAAACCTCTTCGACCTTCCTTCGACGGCGGCCGCGGGCCGCGGCAGTACATATGGACAGGCACACTATCGGCAGGTCGCGAGTGACATCAAGCCAGAGGAGCACGTCCATGCAGCTTTTTTCCCCAGTCCCAAACATTGTAAAAAAAAAAAAAAAAGGTAAATAAACATTGAACTGAAAGCCGTGGTGATTTATGCCGGTGCCGTGTCGCTTTACGCCATCTGCCGTGTCATGGTTGGACGCAAGCAACAGCGCGCACCGACAAGTTTGGCACGTTACATAAAAGTGAACTTAACCTATATAAATGCGTGGTCACCGCGTAAGGCTATATTTCACGAAGACGTGGAGCGAAGACGAATCTGAATTGAAGAAGTCATCTGACGCAAAACTAATATATATATATATATCTTTTTTTAGCGTGCGTTGTGGGCTGTTTGATAACATGTCTGGGCAGAGAGTGTAAAATACGTTTTACCTGATAATCGAAATAACTAAGAAGATGGAGGCTGCGTCACGTCCAGCTCCTCTCCTGTATGTTTAATTTTCAGTTGTCAGCTGCACGCGCTCGATGCTGAGGAAAATTTCAGGTGCAAAACAGATGAACACGGGCAAGGAGACAGAGTTCGTGCTCGTCTCTATTTCGCGCATACTAGTTTCCTCAGCATCATGCGCCAAGTATATCCCAACAACAAGTATCGTTACGTACTTGATAGAACTTACCCTCTATGGCACTCGAACATCTACATTTAGTTTTTGTTTCGTTGGTGGACGACCGCTGCAGTGAAGCCCCTGCGCCTTCATGTCCCATCAGTGTTCTTTCTTTTCTATCACTGCACACGAGCACAATAAATTTATGGAGCTTCCGAGTTCTGCCTACAGTTCGGCGGAAGGGGTTCGTCGTCTTTTACGAGAGACAGATCGTCGGAGAATCCTCTCCAACCGCGACCATAACATGCAAATAAATACAAGAAAAAAAGAACCACGACCCTCTTGGTTATGGCACAGGTTCGCGCTGATGTTCCAGGCGCGCAGGCCGCCGTCACCGTGGCGAGCGAGTCCCACCCGATTCCCTGGGAGACACGCCGTGACCGATGTCGTCGGCGCACCATGCTGTCGGCCTAAGTGAGTCGAATGCTGCAGGGTGTCCCACGGGCGACCGGAGCCCGGAGGCGGCGAACAGGTATATCTACTTCGCTTTTATACGATGAACCCCAGAGTATAGGCTACGAGCCATCCCCGATCCAAATCAACGCAGTTTCAGTGGCACGTGACCTCGGGGAGGGGAGCAGGAACGCGCGGGGCTCGTATAGTCACGTGACAACGTTCAGAGAGCTGGATCCGGCTGGGATCGTTGGTATAGCGTCCTCCCCGGTTCATGGTCGGGACACGCCGCGCTCGACCTGCCTGAGCCGAACTCGGGGTTCCCCCCACGTAAACATGAGGTGTTGTTTCATGAGGTGTTGTCGAAGACGTTGCGGCCCGCACCCGCTGCAGTCATTTCGTCCCGAATACCCGGCATTCGAAGACCCGGCGTATCGATATAGTTCGGAGTTCCAGAAACCGGATTGAACCAACGCCACTTAGAGTCACCTACAGGGTAAGAACGAGGGGATGTGTTTCACAGCGATAACTGTGAAATAGCTGATAATGGGCTCTTCCTATACAACTGGAAACGACGTTCGTCGTCGATGTTCTATATAGTTGTAATAATTGTATAGTTGTCGTTGTTGATGTCGTACTTGACGTTGTATAGGGAGTCCGTCGTCCATGTCGCCAAATCCTCGAAAAAGATCGCTTGGCGCTCGCGGGAATCGAACCCGGGTCGGCTGCGTGCGAAGCCGACCCTTACCACAGAGCATACGCCACAGCGTTTACAAAGCGCGCTTTATACTTTTTTTTTTGTATATAGTACACGATGTTCTCATCACGCGCTCTCTGGAAAAAATTACAAATAAAAATTTGATAACGAAATGCCGTTGTAGCACTGTCAATGCCACGAGCTCATGCCGGAAAACACACTTTCGTGCGCTTCGGAACAAAAAAAAAAAAGAAAAATAGGAAAAAAATGGTGAGATGTCTATTTTGTTCCGAACGCTTTTGTTCACTCACCCCACGGTGCGTGAACGCGACGCCCAGGGACTTCGCCGTGACATGTCGTAGCATTTGCTTGTGAATTAACTGTGAATTAACGCTGGACTGCTAATTTTTTCGAATGCCCCATCTCCAGCCCGAACTCGCTGCTTTCTGTCCTGCTTCGGCGGCAAGTGCACGTCTGAAACTCACGAGACGCCGAAGAGCCAAGGATACAGGAAACTCGAAAGGCCAATCACTGCATGCATGAGATCTGCTCAGAACGTTCGCCGAATACCTTATTTAGCCTAGAAAGACAGTGCACCTAAGTATCGAGGTTTGTGACGAGACACTGCGCAAGATATGAGCACGTAAAACAATATGAAACGTAAAAAAAAGGCATAGGGAAAGGTGCGGCAAAATAAGACAAAAATATTCATTTCAATGGTAATTTTTATTTTTGAAATAAAAATTAAAATAAAATAAAACACAGCATGGGGACATTCCTAGATCTCTTGACTCGATTCTGAGTAAATATTATTTAAGTGGAGCAATCGAAACATTTAACAAAACCGTAATATCTGAAATTCATAAAATGTCACATTTTGCCCCCCTTTGGGGAAAAATGAGACAATGTGGTGGAATACAGTTATACACGCTTAAAAAACCTGATATCCGTTCACTTTTTGCAATAAAAACACCCGAAACACACTGTGTGAGCTGCAAGGCACCCTTCATGAGCCCGCTCCTTTCATTCTATGCACTCGATTACTGAATACGGGCTGCTTGGCCCTAAAGATCATTGCCAACCAGACACTGCCAGTCTCTTGTGACGTGCGTCGCATGATCTGCGGAACGTTCGGACACTAATAATCTTCCTCTTCAATTTCACCTTTTTTTTTTTTTTTTTTTTTGGGGGGGGGGGGGGGGGGGGGGGGGTAGCAGCGGAACGTCGAACCTTGGTTGCTTTTATCAATGTCAGCTTTTCCTTGCGCGGGGAGATGACGTTAGAGCAGTGCTGCTCTCAGCCCTGCTCGTTTCCTTTTTCTATCTTACGGTCTTCGAAACCTGAAACATAGGAAAAAACGCGCCTCCTGTAGACCAGCCAGTCTTTTCTTTCCTCTTTTTTAGAACCGCTGTTTTTTTATTAGTGATGGGCCGAACTTTTGCACATTCGAAAATTTGGCGCCGAATCTTGGGACATTTTTCTAAAGATACGGCAAAAATCGGCAAAGATTCGGTGAAATACATTTTACCAGACCTAAAGGTTAGTATCTCGTTTTTTCCTGCAAAAAAAAAAAAAATTGTTTTCAATGCATATCGATACAGTTATTACTATAATAAGGTGATATTCTACGAGATAATTGCATCGGGGTCATTTTTATGTGCTTACTGGTAATACTAAAGTGACCTTTTTGAAGAAGTGGTGTGACAATGGGGTTGGGTAGTATAGAGGACACAGGCAGCGCAGTCACGAATACGATACGTGATTTTCGGTTTTGATGCCTCATCAGCGCAAGCCTGCAAGAGTGTCTGAAATAAGGGCGGTAACGCTGTGTTCTTACTTCCTCTGCGAGTCACCGTTTCGTGCGCGAAAATGAATGGAACGGCTGCTGAGCCTTCACCAGAAGAGAGAACAATATTATTGTAAATTTGCATGTTTTTCGATTTGAGTCACTTGAGCTTTGCATGAAAGTGTGAGTCCCATATTCGCAACTTCTCGTTTTTAATTTTTAAGATGCCGGTTTCTGATGTTAGGACACACCGGACGTTTAGAAAGTTGGGAAGAGTTAGGAATGGCTGTGTTTAGTTTTATGCGGATAGATGAAAACCGCGAAATAACGCTAATTGAAAAGCAATACGTTATTTTGTTTTTGCGCCAACTACTTGTGAGCCAAAAACAGGATTGCTATAATGAAGAGGACTTCTTTAAAGTACTTGTTAGTCAATGTTGCCACTACCTCGCTGCATCACTGGAAAGATAAAATGAAAATAAAGTAATCCGGAATGCACCGCATCATTTGTCATTTCCGCAGGGGACTGTGTCGTTTCTGGGTCAATTTCTGGTCGATCTTCTGTTCTTGAGGCAGAAAATATGGAAGAGAACCACACCTACAAAGGCTGACAAACACACAGTAACCATGTCGCCTACTCCACACCTCGCCGTAAGTGCTGGCAGTAGTATACTGTACGATGGTAACCGCACGACCGCACGACGTCCATTTGCAATCCATGGCCACGTCACCCCCGTTCTCGCGCGTGCGCATAAGTTTGCCGAACTTTCCTTCAAAAGTTCGCCATGGGCTTTGCTGAATCTGAAGTTCGGCAGATTCGGTCCATCAGTATACTTTTCACATTCCCCGAGTCGTTTGGCTCGTTTTTGAAGTGCATCCCTTGGTACGCCAAGAAGTGTGGCAGCAGGGCGAAAGGAGTGACGCTGAAGCTGGACACTTTCAAGATCTTGGTTCATGTCACTTTCGCGCTATAAAACATTTTTTTTTTATATACGTTGGGATTATTAAGACGCGGGGAGAAAAAGAATATGGCTCTGGAGCAACCAGGAGACTCGTGTGTTATTGACAAGCTTATCATAAAATGCCAGATTATCGCGTTTTGCCCCGCGCGTATCCCGTCACGTAATAAATATTTTGCAAAAAAAAGGAAAAAAAAAAAAAAGAACCACAGATTCAGTGGCGTAGGCAGAGGAAGGGGGGTTCGGGGGGTCGAACCCCCCCCCCCCCCCCCCCCCCCGAAATGCCAAACCTACCCCCCCCCCCCTCCTCCCTCCGGGGGCCCACAAATCCATCAGCTTCACTCCACTCCTTTAGGATCGGAGAAACTAGGTGCCCTTTGGCTAGGCTTTTTGCGTGGTTTCAAAACTACTTTTTAAAAAAAGGGTGTATTCGTACACCCTTTGTCTCATATAATACACCCCAAAACTTCAGTTCAACGTACAGCATACTGGTGTCGATCTGACGGTACTGACTGGAAGGTATAGCTCGTGTCGTCGCTATCCATAAAGGCGGGTCAAAAAAGGATGTCGTAAATTATAAACACATTTCATTAACTTCCGTCCTTGCAAAGTCATCGAACATCGAATATTTTATATTCAGAGGTAATCGGTCATATGATAACAAACAACTTACTCATTAAAGAACAGCATGGTTTTCGTAAGGGGTTCTCTTGTACTACGCAACTGGTTGAATTTTATCATGATCTTGCATCTGATGTTGACGAGGGAGGGCAAAGAGATTGTATATTCTTGGATTTTTGAAAGGCGTTCGACACCGTTTCACACTCACTCCTTTTTAATAAACTGAGAATGTTAAATCTATAGACTCGGCTGTGCTGAGATGGACAGAAAATTACTTGTTCCAGCGTCGTCAATGTGTAGTATACTGAACGGCAAGAAATCTAATTATGTTGATGTAACATCAGGAGTTCCACAGGAGTTCAGGAGTTCCTGGGTCCACTTTTATTTTTAATTTATATTAATGATATCTCTTTTGGAATTTCCTCTTGTATTCGGTTGTTTGCCGATGATTGTGTAGTGTATAGAAATATTAAGAGTTCAGATGATGCCGCCCAGTTGCAAGTAGACCTTGATCGTATTCATAGTTGGTGCTCTACGTGGAAAATGAATTTAAATCATAAAAAGTGTGTTAATCTTTGTTTTACAAAAAAAAAGAAAAAAGTTGAGTCTCAGTATTTTATAAATAATAACCCTATAACAAAGGAGCTTACGTACAAATATTTAGGTGTCATATTGTCATCTGACTGTTTGTGGAATGCCCACAGAGAAGATGTAGTTCTAAAAGCTGGCAGGGCAATGAATTTCATTCAACGTAACTTAAAATGTTCACAACCTAAACTAAAGACAACTGCTTATTTAACATGCGTCAGACCCATTTTAGAGTATGCATGTGCTGTCTGGGACCCAGCCCAGAAAACGTTGATTGATAAGCTGGAGAAAATACAAAACAGGGCGGCTAGGTTCGTTCTCGGACGATACGGGAGGAAAGAAAGCTGTACAGAAATTGAAAAAAAAAAAATGTTAAACTGGGAACCACTTTCCGTACGTCGGGTAAAACTGCGACTGAAAGTTTTATTGTCAATAGCTAAAAACAAAACAGGAATAAATAGCGAGACTTACTTAAAAAAACCCTATTATGTCTCTAGTCGTAATGATCATAGTCTTGAAATTAGAGAGTACCGCGCTAGGACATGCATGTTTGCGAATTCCTTTTTTGTTCGAAAGATTGTGCAATGGAATCGGCTGTCTGAAGAGCAAGTGTGCTGTTTGAATGAAGATGTGTTCTTTTCATCCTTGTAAACACCCCTGCTGTAACGCCCTTGGGCACTGCGGGGTAATTATTCAATAAAGAGAGGCTTGATAGCCGTGTGGTACATCTTATTAAAATAATTAATGAACGTGTTACTGAATAAAAAAAATAACAATCGGGGTTTTCTTGGCCTTACTGCAAAACCTCAGTGTTTTCTTTCTGTGGTCTTTGATACGTACACATCGCGACACTGTTAGCGCGAACACGACATCGGCACATTTTCGCATTTTACTTCTAAATAGTATTAGCGAGCACGAAATGTTATCGCTTACATTATAGAACTAAATGAGCTCTTTCCGTAGCAATATTAACGTGGATGACATCCCTTGTTTACAAAGAGAAAAACTGAAAAAAACCGGCGATCGCTTGTTCGCGCTAACAGTGTCGCGCTCTGTACTTTAGCTATCTAATAAGTTATATCGCACCGTTATCAAGCCCCTCGTAAAATTGGGGCCCGTCTGTTCGACTATAGTGCGCTGTGCGTCGAACTGAAGTTTTGGGGTGTATTATATGGGATAAAAGAGTGTAAGGTGATACCCTTTTTTTTTTATATGCTTCCCCTGGAGAAAGGAGTTAAGGTGCCATTTGGCACGGCTTCAAAGATGATGACGTTGGCTCGCTTCATAAGACAGTTCATGCTTTCGCATTAATAAAATTAAAGTTTATTTTGGCAGAGTACTCGGTGCCAACCAGGCTGCACGTCTCGAAGCGAAACCTCGCGCTGAACTTTGCGCCTTTTTGGCGTGGGGGTAAACTCGTCTACCTCAACTCCGCATTTGTTTTCTCCCTAACACTCTTGCCAACAGCTTTGAATATTTACATATGCAAAGTGAATAAATCACGGTACCTCTATGTGAAGTTTTAACGTACTCCGATCGCTTGTCTAGAGATGAATGGCGCAAAACACAAACTCTCGCATTTTGCATCGCGTCTCATTTTGCCCCATCTTACTCTATATACTTTCAGATGTCACAGTCGAAACCACTTTTTTTTTTTTCTTCAACATTTTCCTCTTTTTTTTTTTTAAATTGCTATTCGTTTAGTTTGTTTCATGGACTCCAG
The DNA here is from genome assembly GCA_013358835.2 of Ixodes persulcatus. Lineage (NCBI taxonomy): Eukaryota > Metazoa > Arthropoda > Arachnida > Ixodida > Ixodidae > Ixodes > Ixodes persulcatus. The sequence continues at coordinate 122,287 of JABSTQ010010279.1, forward strand.
CGATTGGCTCTACGAATAATGTGCAAAAAAAAAAATAATACCACGGTATATTATTTTCTTCCTATTTTGAGTGCGTTGCGCAGTCTTACAACTGATAATGTACCACCTATACACCTGGAAAAAGTTCGGCTACAAATGGTCGTCATATTCGAGAATTTCCACGCATTCACAGACCATTTAGTTGGCTCGCTCTGCATGTGACCCTCATGTCGCTATTCGCTGGACGCGCCCTGTGTACACTTCTCATCGCTTATCACCGGACTGAGGCCGCATGCGCGGCCTCCGTTATTTTCCGGAAGAGCGCCTTTGCGCATGCTCAGAGCGCGTTTCAAGCCCAATAAACAAAAATAACCGACCCCAGGAAGCAATATTTTTTTTTTTTTCAATTAAGTAATTTATTATTGTAATTGTCTATACGTCGAACTGATTCGACGCAACGCGTGCACTGCGAAAAAAAAAAAAAAAAAGTAGATCGGCGGGTATTTCTTTTTAGAGCGCAGAATACACCCGTCTCGTGTATACAGGTTTCAACGCATCAGCTCAAACTCTCGAAATACAAGTTGGAAACCCTAATCCTGGCGGCGATTCGGAACGCTCCCACGCGCTCTCCGCGGGCCAGTTGCTCGGAACGATGAGCGCCGCGACCAACTCTCGGGTTGCCCGAGGGCGTTTGAAGAGATGAAAGGGAAAGCGAGGCGCACGACGCCGCTCCTTTGTTCGCGCCGGGCCATATTATTCCTCCCCCCCACCCTTATCCCGCGCTCGCGTGCGGTATAGGCGTCCCGGCCATTTAAGTGCGCACGCGGACCGACAATGGAGTCGCCGGCGACGAGGCCCCCCGCGACACTAGACCACTTCATGAAAAGGGGAGGAAGCGAAATTCGTCATCCAGCAAACCCCCCTGCCTGCCTGCATGCCTGCATGCGCTCTCGAGCAGCGCTGCTCTTTCCAAGTGTCCGCCGCATTCGTGGTTCTAAAAAATGAACGCGTCCGATCGGGCGTGGAGACGGACCCTGCTTGCCGCGCACGAGTACGAGGAGACGAGGCCGTCAACACCGGCAAAGCATCTTTTTTTTACCTTTAATTTGCTTTTGCAGTGTCGTGTTTTGGACGTCAGTTGGTACAAATTTGGCAAGAGTCGAGGGAGGGGAACTGAGGCAAGAGGAGACTCGTTTACTGTGTTCACAAGTCCAACCACGGCCAACGCTATACGGTCCCCATGGAGCGAGCCAATCGAGGAGCTCCAAAAGTGCTTCGTCATTGTGCTCGCCCTCTGTGGGCGTCTGCTATGTACACACTAAGAAATGCCTGCGCGTCTACTTACCCGCAAGACACTCAAAGAGCCAATCTTTGCAATCTACGAAATCAGCTCAGCGAATGATGAGGCTTTGTATTGCGTAATGCCACAGCGCAGACTTCATTTTTAGTTCTAAACGAATGTTTCGCCTCATCATTCGCTGAGTTGATTTCGTAGATCGCAGAGATTGGCTCTTCGAGTGTTTTGCGGGTAAGTAGATGCGCAGGCATTTCTTAGAGTGTAGTATCTCCGTTTAAACCAAACACGCGGAGAAAAAGCGCGGGATAACAGATTATTCACTGCGCGTGATCGGTTTATAGCCGGCGATAGGAAACGCACACAGACGACGAGGACAGTGACGAGGCACTTTTTGGCGCTTCTCGATTGACTCCGTGGGACCGCATAGCGTGTTGACCGCGCTCGGACTTACCGTGAAACGGGGAACATCAACATATACTTTATCCACCAACACACTGTTTACAAATTCGAGCCCGTGTTCGTTGCCCACACTGGGGAGTGTGAGCGGTGCGGATGCGCAGAAGCCAGGTTCGCCCGAGGCAACGCATCTGCGCATGCGCGGTGCCGACAGCAGCACCACCCCAGTGGCGCCTGACGTCATCGAGTATCTCGAGTTGGTTTACTCTCGTCCCCGCGGCCCCATATATATAGGAGGCATATCCGGTGTAAGCGACGAAAAAACAATAAAACATTTCATCCTACGAATAGTAAACAAAACAAAAAATAGACCGGAGGAAAAACGAGAATGGGGAGGTGGTTGTATACGCTTATAATATCCTAGATGTCTTCTATTGGAGCGGCGACGGCAAAGCAATGTTTTCGCCCATATACCGGAAGTGACGACGTTAAAGATGGCGGCGCCCTTGTGGAAAAGGTGTCTATAGTTCCAGACGTATGCTGATGCTGCACTCGGGTCGAGCCTGTACGCTGCGCTCACCTATACAAGATACCTGACGTAAAAAATCGTGCACGAAGCGGGCGAGCCTATAGTCTTTACCCAACCGTAATAACCTGAAACTAAATTCTCGCCTGAGTCAATTAGTTTCCGTAATCCCCTCCTCCGAGAAGTGTATATATATATATATATATATATATATATATATATATATATATATATATATATATATATATATATATATATATATATATATATATATATATATATATATATATATATATATATACAGGATGTTTAATTTATATTCCACCATATTGATTAAAAAAAATTCGTGAAAGTACACTAATGAGGTCTGAGAAGGTGAGTTATATACAACCAAGGGGGGAATGAAATAGGCGGCCGAAGTTGAATTCACACGGCGGACATGTCGCCGGAATAGTTCCTATGAAATCGATTACGTCACATTTTTTTGCGGTTCGAAATTCGCCACGTTTCAGACGACAAAAAGCATGCAAAACTCAAGAGCTGGGCCGCGGACCACAGGAACGTGTCCGGGGACGAGTCCACGGACCTTTGGAATCGTGTTGTGCATCACGTGGGGACACGTCATAAAATAGGTCCGCGCACCTTTCTTTCGTACCCGTTCATTAGTCGCTTTTTTCTGTCCTGCTAGGTCCGCGCCAAACTGCTCGCGCAAAGATTGAATGCACAAACCGTTTTTTTTTTTTTTTACGGAATATTTTTATACTTCGTTTCACACTATCTGCGAGCGAAGCCAAAGCTAGAAGCGCGAGACTAGCGCTTTTTGCGTTTCTCCCCAGCTCGCGCGCTCGAGCAAAGCCTGAACGCACGGAACTTTCGCGCTCGCGCCTCCAGCTTTGCCTTCGCTCGCACATAAGGTGAAACGAATGAGCGCTCCAACTGTCATTGAGCCAAGGACAGTTGAGTCAATCGCGATCGGCCGGAGTTACACGGAGGCAATAACTGTCATTGAGCCACTAACGATCGTTCAGTTCAACTATAAGCTGGCCTACACCTCAGTTAACTAATGGGAGTTGAACATGGTTAAAATTAGCGCACAAAGAGACAAGGACAAACGAGAAAGGAACACGGAACACAGACACGCCTTAATAGAGGTGTCCGCCGCATTACCATCGATGGCCAGCGCCAGCGAAGCACTTACTATTGCGGAAGATTGGAGGAGGTATCTAGAAAGTATCGTAGCACCAAATATTGTCGGAAGAGGTATAATGGTTTAAAAAAACCCCGAGACTGCGGGTAAACGACACGACACTAAAAAGTCTCTAACACAGCTGAAATTTTTATTTTCCGAAACCTGCTTATATAGGCACTTCGATACAAAAAAAAAAAAAAAAAAAAAAAGGGAGAGGGTGAGAACACCAAAGAATGCCACTTTCCACCAACGTATCCTCTTACTAAACAACAAGGACAACGGACTCTGCGTCATGCACTTCTCTTATCTTTGACCCCTCGCTTCCCGACCACCAAAACACTGGTACCCTAAGCCCAGTAACACACACACAAAAAAAAAAAAAAAAAAACGATTTGTTGTTTTTTCTACTCGGAATACTATACAGACATAAACCTTGAAGGTCAGAACTTCTCACAGTTTAAGAAAACGCCGAAGTTCGTTGTCTAACCCAAACGACGGCTTATTAACTGCGTTCCCGTGACCTAATATTGTTAATGACTCTTTTATCAAGCGCTTATGGTCATCTTTTTCCCGCAACTCTACTGAAGTTAAATGCCACAACGGTACACAGTTCCTACATTCGATCAGATGTTTTGACACTTCGGAGTACGGGTCTTTTTTCTTTATACAACGTTTGTGTTCCGTCAACCGCTCATTTACACACCGTTCGGAAAGAGGTGCAGGATCTTTTCACTTGACATAAAAGATCTGTACTATTCTTTAGAACCTAAGACTTTATTGGCTAGGGTAAGCAGCTTTTTGGAAGAACATTTGGTCAGTTTCCAGTCGCAGTCGGGGGTATGTGTTCAGGATGTTCTTAGGATTTTAGAAGTGTACCTAGGTTCTACGGTGGTGCAACATAATGGTCAAAGATACATCCAGCAACAAGGTGTGTGTATTGGATCGGCGGTAGCCCCAGCGCTTTCTGATATTTATCTAAGAGACTTAGATCTGCGTCTTCTAGAGTCTTTTAAACATAGATCACCTAAGGAAATTCTGGTGAGGAGGTATGTAGACGATATTTTGATTTGTTCTACAGATGGTTCCTTAGCGGATTCTTTGGAGAAGGTAGTGTACGAAGCAGCGCCCGAATTAAAGTTTTCGCTAGAGAGACCGAATGACGACCGTTTACAATATCTTGATCTTCAACTTAGGACTAGTTCAGGCCTTTGTTGGGAGTACGGAAAGTTCGTTGCAAAACCTCTTCTTCCTTTCAATAGCTGCCATTCTAAACATGTCAAACTCGGGATAATTCGGAATCTCGTCAATTCAGCAGTACAGAAGTCATGCTCACATTTTATTGGCTCTTCTCTTCGTCGTCTGACAGAACGTTTCGGGGTTGCTGGATATCCTGAGGAACATATTTTAAGGCAGTTGGTGTATATGATATTTCCCAAGAAGTCAACTCAGAAAAAATCCTAGACCTTCAAAGCGAGTAGTCCTTCCATATTTTCATAAAATTTCTCACAACATCAAGGCGCTAGCCAGCAGGTTTAATGTTGGCACTGCCTTCTCTACAGATTATAGATTGAGCCGTTTGACCCCTTTTGCCTCGACTGTTTTAGGTTGCTTGATAAAACACAGAGAAAAAGATGTGGAATGTTCGTCGGGTGTAATTTACAAAATACCCTTTGATTGTGGCCTTTGTTATATTGGACAAACTAAACGGTGTATAAATGAGCGGTTGACGGAACACAAACGTTGTATAAAGAAAAAAGACCCGTACTCCGAAGTGTCAAAACATCTGATCGAATGTAGGAACTGTGTACCGTTGTGGCATTTAACTTCAGTAGAGTTGCGGGAAAAAGATGACCATAAGCGCTTGATAAAAGAGTCATTAACAATATTAGGTCACGGGAACGCAGTTAATAAGCCGTCGTTTGGGTTAGACAACGAACTTCGGCGTTTTCTTAAACTGTGAGAAGTTCTGACCTTCAAGGTTTATGTCTGTATAGTATTCCGAGTAGAAAAAACAACAAATCGTTTTTTTTTTTTTTTTTTTTTGTGTGTGTGTTACTGGGCTTAGGGTACCAGTGTTTTGGTGGTCGGGAAGCGAGGGGTCAAAGATAAGAGAAGTGCATGACGCAGAGTCCGTTGTCCTTGTTGTTTAGTAAGAGGATACGTTGGTGGAAAGTGGCATTCTTTGGCGTTCTCACCCTCTCCCTTTTTTTTTTTTTTTTTTTTTTTTTTTGTATCGAAGTGCCTATATAAGCAGGTTTCGGAAAATAAAAATTTCAGCTGTGTTAGAGACTTTTTACGCTCGGCGTGCACGGCCATTGTGATGATGGTGCCGATAAGACTTTTGTTATGTCTCTTTTGCTTAGATTCGTGCGAAACGTTTTAAGCACGGTTTGTTTACAGAATGAAATAGTTATATTTCGTGTTAAACGTTTATAATGAATGAAAAGTGTGCATATAATTAATTTGCACTACTTAAAAAAAAACGTTCAGCCTTTCCACTCTCGTGAAGAAGGAAGACAAGCGGAGCTGTACTCGATACGCATGTGTGCTTCTTCTTCGTCGTCGTCTGTTTTTTGCGCTGTTTCCTACGATGAATTCCCACCAACGCGCCCAACTATCCATTCTTCTATTATAGCTGGAAATGTTGCCGCCATCTACGAGCGACGGCGGAAACCATAGTGGTTGTGTGCTTGCCGCCGTCGCTTATAGATGGCGGTAGCTGTCCAGGTAGGTTTGTGTCGACATACACGGACACGATTCTGGGGAACCTAGCCCTTAAGAGCTTCGCTGTAAAAATAAAAAAAAAGTAATGCGACATTACTTTGGGTTTCGTTTCGGTTTCAACTGGGATCTCAACTGGGGTTGTTAGGCATATGTACCGTGCCGGACAACTTAGTTGCGCTCAATGACAGTTTGGAGATCCAAACAACGACCGTTGGCTCAATGATCGTTGAAACGGTTGACACTATATAAAAAGGAACCGTTCGACCACAATCTGCAACTCTATAAGTCGCGTATGCAACTTTACCAAAGGCTAGCGGTTAAAGATCAGGTCCCCGCGGGTATTTCTTTGATAATATTGGTCACTAAGTTGTAGCGTAGAATCACTGTGGGCTACCAGTTCATTTTATCTTAAATTTCGGCTCTGGTTCTGGTTCCAGCTTGAAATTAAAATATCTTTAAAAATTCTGGATGTGAAATTACTCAAAACAATTAGATCTTTAACGGTTTGGTTCATGTTCCGCTTCCGGTTAAAGTCTCTGCTTGTGAGTATTTTTTTTTTGTTTTCATCTTGTGTCGTAGTTGAGAAAAAAAAAAAGAAAAAAAAAGGAATAACCGGAAGGGACGCGCGTCTTTCCCTAAGGGCTTCCCGGGAGTGTGAAGACCAGATGCCGAGAACCTACCAATGATATTTGCGCTAAAAGACCGCTCTTTGTGAGACTATATGGGCGGAAAGTATGATACGTGTTGGTATACTGAACAATCACCTCGCTCGCAAATGCTTACAACACAAAAAAAAAACAGCGTAGTTAAAGAAAATAAGAAAGCCTTCTAATAGTACCCCTTGTTAATGTTAGCTTGCATTTAATCTTGTGACCTTAAAAATGACTGAACTGATTGTATTAATTGCAATGCTGTATTTTTACGATCCATCGAGGTTCGGCACCATGCGGATGAGCTTCCCTGCGATGCTCGTCGGTCCCGCGGAGAAAACGGACGCGCAGACCTGACTTTCGCAATCGAACGCCCTGACGTCGGGGTAATGACAAGGTATTCTATGTGCATGGAAAAACATATAAGTAAAACACAAAATTCAAGCTTTTTTATTTTATTTTTTTTTACAAAAGTAGTTGCTCAACATCTTTACTTTTTTTTTCTTGTTCTGTTTGTTTTTTGTGTGGAGCACGGAATGCCGTGACACGATTCTACTCTTTCGTCGTACCGATCGCTGCAAGAACTGATCGCATCCGTAATATGCTACAATTTCAAATGTTTAGTGCGATCCTCCAATACGCTATGCCCCCCTGTGAAGAAACCAGTTTGTTGCACGCAATACGCTTTGCTGGTTTGACCTTGCTTTTTATGGCTATAATTCCTATTGTTGGACAATGCGATGATGATGGTGATGATGAATGGGCAGTACGAGGTGAACTGAATACTATACACCGGCCCGTAAATTAACGAGTCACTCCCTTCAGTCGAGACGAAAACTAGTTATAACTGAAACAACCAAAGGGCACACTAACAAAGGTGGTAAAAAATAGAAACAACATGCAACCGAGGCGCCTATTTGCCCCCCCCCCCCCCTTTTTTTTTTCTCCCCATTAAGACATCAATAAAAAAAATCATGAATTTATGCGTAAAAAATAGCTATCCTAATCAACATTCCTGTCGTAAATTTTTCTGTTTGATTTTGTTACAAATCCCTTTTTTTTAAGTCCCACTCTTCCATCTTTTTGGCCAAGTTGTTGTTGCTGCGACCTGTTGGGTCTCACCCAAACATGAAATAAAAGCTTCTCATGTTTTTTTTATTAATATTATTACTCATTTGGTTTTGTTTTTCGTTTCGTTTATTGGTATAGTTTGGAGTGAAATCAGCAAAATACCAAAATAATATAGGATGGTGTTGCAATAAGATCGAGTAAAAGCCAATACCTCATTCGGTAAATAACTTGTTTTTTTTTTCTTTTGTTTTTGCCTGCCGCGCTGGCGTTTAGTGACTATAGCTAATCCAAGAAACGCACACCACGACTACCTGGCTCTCGGATAGCGATGTCCATTGTTGCGATATTTATTCGTAGCTATGAGGCACCGAATGTCGTCCTCCTTCACCTATTCGCGACTCCAGCAAAATGGACTTCACCTAGCGAAGCGCGAGAATTTGACGGCTATGATTGGCCGGCGCCAAGGTCAAGTGCAGCGTCGGCCAATCACAGCCGGCAGATTTCTCGCCGACTTTTTCGCCAAGTGTCCAGATTAGGGCCCCTGGCCGGAACCGTTCCTTTCGCGATTTCTGTTCGTCTTTTGAGGCTTCCGTGATTACATGTTGTCGGTGGTTTGTGCGATAAAACAGTTGTCCCGGTGACCCTGTCGTAACTGCAGTATCAGCTTGTTCCCAGGTTGCTCTGCACGCAACTATATACACAACCGCGTGGACCAGACATAGCGCGTTTATCAACGTTCATCAGCACCGTGGAAGGACAGTAGGCAGTCCTTTCATCGCTTCCTATAAGAAAATCAAGCCTCGGAAAGCTCGCTTACGCCAAGACATCGCCGCAGGTACGAAACGTGGTGGACAAAAAGGTGGGCCAGACATTTTGAGTCCAATGCTTGCTTGCTGATGCCCCTGCAGCGTTGTGCATCGAGCTGGCACATGGCAAAGCACGACCTGTATTAGACCGCCATACTTGCCCGATAATGGCGTCCCTGCAGGTCGCTGGAGTCGTGAAAAGACGCGGTATTGAAGCGTGCGACGGCGCCATAAAGCGGGCCAAGCGCACGACAGGGCACGTGGTTAAGCGAACAGCGACCAGATGGCGCAAGCTGTCACCCAACGGGACGGGTGCAACAAGCGCACCCGGAACGTGCCGTGCTTTCTTCCGGGATCGGGCTGTTACTCCCGGCCGCGTCACTCTGCCAGGGCACGGTGCCAAGGGAGCATCTCAGGAACAAGGTTGTGGCGGCTTGTTCTTTCTGGCGTCCGAACGAAATTGATGTCGTTCGCGCACTCAGCTCGCTTTTGACGGAACGCCTGAATATGATTCCTGAGTCTCCTCCGGTTAAAGTCTATATGTGTGTGTGTGTGTGTGTGTGTGTGTGTGTGTGTGTGTGTGTGTGTGTGTGTGTGTGTGTGTGTGTGTGTGTTGTGTGTGTGTGTGTGTGTATGTGTGTGTGTGTGTGTGTGTGCGCGCGTGTGTGTGCGCGCGTGTATGTGCGTGCGTGCGTGCGTGTGTGTGTGTGTGTGTGTGTGTGTGTGTGTGTGTGCCGCCCAACTGAACGGGTGCAACAAGTGTGTGTGTGTGTGTGTGTGCGCGTGTGTGTGTGTGTGTGTGTGTGTGTGTGTGCGTGCGTGCGTGCGTGCGTGCGTGCGTGCGTGCGTGCGTGCGTGTGTGCGTGCGTGTGCGCGTGCTTTACGTTTTGCATAGAAAATGCTGTAAATGTGATTGATTTGTGAAATTCATCCTGGGGATCGCATCTACCATGATCACCGGGTTTCTCGATCGGTTTAGATAAGTTTTGGCTTTAGGATGACTATACGTGGTTTTATATTTATTTTGTAGTGTGGAATGATTGTCGAATGTCTAGACAACGGGAGGTTGATTTGCCTTTGAGTCATGGCGGCGCTGGTTCCGACTACAGATAAGAAATTTAGCCGGTGCAGCCGGACGGCTAACTTGAGGGCGTTTAACCTGTGCTACGCTCACGCCGGTACAGCGCTCATTTAGATCACAACAGGCCGGGACAGGGGTTGTGAATGCTCCGTTCTTCAGCACAAGTTATCCCCCCGTGCTCCCAAAGAGAGAAAACTTTATTCCAAGCACCCATGTCCGGGCAGTGCATGCTGCATGCAGTGCTCTAATGCGCACGAACCGCAATCTCTACCCCCCCCCCCCCCTTCTCCAAAATTTCCTACACAAGGCACCCAACCCTATGATATAGGTCCCCTCCCAGAAATTTTTAATACCACATTATGTAGACAATCCCAATTAAAACCCCTGCTCACGACCACGGATGGATTTTTTTCTTTTTTTTAATTACATTACAAAGTGCTCACTAAAGCTCAGGTTACAAACATGCAAGGTGACTTAACCCACAATCCTACGCGACGAGAAAGTGAGGGAGAGGGGGAGACTCACTCTGATTAGAGGGTGGAAGCAAAGCTAGCTGGCTTTGTCTCAGTGTTCGAACGCTTTCCAACGCAAACACCACATGCCGGCGTTCGGAAATGGAACGCGTTCGACGAGCGACCAGAGACAAAGGCAGCTATAGCTTGGCTTCTCACCTCTAATAATTCCTGCGAGAGCTCGGGGTTCAAGCGTCTTCGCGCACTCTCCTCTCCTCCCCTTCCTCAGTTTCTCGTTGCTTAGAAAAGAACAAATACTATTTGAGAAAGAAGCTGAAATGTGTGGAGACTTATCAAGAGACGTTTTTTTATACTTACAAGTAATCTTATTTTTTTTTTTGGAGGGGGGGGGGGGGGGTAAATTTGCGAAAATTTTCTGTTAAATCGGATTCCAGGAGGAGGGGAGGGTGCGGCGGAAGGGCATACCCTCCCCTCCTCCTCCTCAAGAGCTGCGCTCTAATTTCACATTACATATAATTTTAAACGTCTTTCATTTTATGACTCTTTTTCCGTGGTTTCTTTCGAACTGCCGCCTCTTTCGTTTCGCGCGTCACAGTGTACATTATTTGAGAGACGTAGGATAATTCGAAATCCGCTGAAATCGACATTTTTAAAGCTCACGTTTCTCAATCGTGAACTCGACACTTACAAGGTGAATAGCCGAAACGAACGTACAACTATATTATTATATTCTAGCGTCTAAAAGAAAGAAAAAACAATTATTCGTTCGCGGGTGCCCGGAAGGTTTGTTGCCACGTATTTTTTCACGCACTATCGCGCCCGCTCCGCACGAAGACTGCATGCCCGGTTCGCCATATTCGATAGCTCGGCCGTACATAGCCGAGACAGGGAGAGAAAAAAAAAGAAAAAAAAAAGGCAGTGCTGCCGATGGATGCAAAGTCGAGCACGTGCGCATGTTCGATTAGAAGTTCCGCAGCATGCGCGTCACCCGACTGCTGAGATCCCTGCCGCGATAAGACCGGGACGCGTTTACGACTTCCTTTTCCTCCTCCTCGCCCTCCTTCGCTGTCCTCCTCTCCCGGCCATTTCACGACGTACAACACTATGAAAACTGTGGCGCCCAAGCATCACCGCAGCCCAACTGTGAAGCCTCAGTCAAACTTCTCATACATTCAGATGACACGGCTGCAGACACAAATGACAGGATTATCCTCAAAGAACACGTTGCGAACACGAGTTTTTGTTCGACCAACACGGCAGGAGCGTCAGTCTGTTTGTACGATGTATTAGCGAACCATCGGCTGCGTTAGGACTCGGTGTAAAATGGGGTATGGACAGAACCGTTGTAGTACGCGTTTCATACAGCTTCCTGTCCGTATACCCCATTCGACACCGAGTACACAGTTAGCCTGAAATGGGGTGTAAATAGAAAGCTGTAGTACCCAATAAAACTTTGGTTGGGTCTAGTTGGTTCGTATTATTTAAAAGGTTAAAAAGGGCGAACTGAAACACGGACGAAAGCAGAAACACGTACGACAAGGACAGGCGCCACTTACAACTGAATTTATTGTGATCGGTATGGGGAAAGACAGTATGACTAGCTGAGTGAATGTTTTTGTTTTTTTTAACATAAATTAGTTCTGAGTGGCGCCTTTCTTTGCCGTACGTGTTTCTACTTTCGTCCGTGTTTCAGTTCCCGCTTTTAACCTTACTCGATATTTTACGTTCCCTCTGCTGAGGGCCCGCACTTACGGGGCACAGTCTGTTCACGAGTGCAGCGTCAGTCAGTGTTCGCCCGGGACACGCTCTTACTGACTGAACGTGAGTTCATGTCAAACGCCGTCATAGCACTCGCGTCCATAAGTTGATCAGGCTGGCGCATAGCGTGCGACGTAAAAAACTGAGCACCATATCCGCTATCTCTATCAGGTGGCATTGACCTCTACCAGCCCTCTGCACCTCTTAGACTCTTTGAAGCTCCTCCGCGTGTGCTACCCCGCTATGCACTGTGAACCCCAATGGCGGGTTTCTCGTTTCGTCGTGGTTCAGCCAAAGAAAACAGCGAGCAGTATCCTGCCCTCTAATGGAACGCTATACCGATTACGATCGCCCGTCTCATTGGCTGTAACTGTTAAGCCACAAGCTAAGACGCGCACAACAGAGTAACGACGCATCAGCCATTTTGTTGCGTGAAAGCATCGTTGCCAGTTGTCCGAAGAAAGAAAGGCTCACGATTCGTGATCGGGGACCATTGCGGTGCAGTATATATACTCGGAGACTTCCGAAAGGTGTACATCCACCAGAAGTCGTGACGTCAGAACTTACGCCTCTGACGTCACGACGTGGCGGGGGCACTGGCTGTTGAGCGGGGCATGCATGCTTTGGTGTCTGAAGCACAAGCTCCTGTGCACGCGCGGTGCGCACAGACCCTGTCAACACGCGCACTCGTCTATAGACGCTTGGTGCATGTTTTCACGCGGCATGGCCCAAAACTAAGGTCTAAATAGAAATTCTAATTCCCAGCGCTCTATCGCAAGCCTATTAGAAGTTGGTTTGTTGCTGAACAGGAACATTAATTGGAATCTTCCATAAAACAAATTCCCCTTCTTTTTTTTAATTTGTACTATGTCACGCTTAGTTCGACTCATCATCATGTTTCATAAACCTATACTTCCATAAATCTGCACAGAACGGTACATATCGGCGACGTCAGCGATCGAAAGCGTTACAGTGGTCGGTTTTTCGCGATTGGCCAAATGCTGTCCATGACACCAGCAAAAGATTTATCATCGACGGAAATAAGAATACTACGAGGGGCGTTCATAAAGTTCGTATTATTGTCACGAAGGAATAGAGATTCAGCAATCAAACTCGAGTATAGGAGTTGAGACTTTCTCTACATGTTCGACACCAAAAGTTACCCACTTTCTGATGCACCACACGCCGGAGGCCATTGTTATAGAACTCCTAGTTTTGAGGGTTCAGGAATCGCTCCACTTCAACAATCACTTTGTCGCCATCCTTGAAATGCTTTCCTCTTATTTGGCCACACTGGAAGCGTCTCCGCCATTTAACCAAAGTGTTATAAACTGGGGCGTTGTCCCCGAACAACGCTCCCAGATTGGAGTGGATATCCTTGGCATTGCTTGCCTTCAAATGGAGAAAACGGATCACTGCATGTGCTTGGTACCGATGGGCGGTGCCATTTCTGTTTCGACTCCCTAGCGGCGTTCCGAGCTATAGACCAACTCAACTTGCTGACGTCATACGACCGCGGTGGCGCTGCTGTCGGTACTGCGCATGCGCTAACGCTTCATTCCTCCCAAATGTGGCTTCTGCGCATGCGCAGTGCCCACACCTGTTGTGGGCAAAGCGGGCTTGTTTGTAAACAGTGTGTTGGTTTATATAGCATCCGATGTTTATACTGTCCGGAAACTAGAGGGACGCGCGCTCATGTTGATGCCTGTTTTGTTCCGTTTTTTTCAATAGACCGATCTCACCAAGCGTTCCACACATGCGTGACGCCGCCATAACTGTAGTTCGTATATATAGGAGGCAGACGCCAGTTCACGAGACAGCTCATGCCGCCTCGTGCTCTGCTCGCGCAGACCTCTAGCAGGGTTGTCGCGCGTGCAGAAAGACTACAGCTCCCACGATGCATGTCGGCAGCGGTGGCGTACTCAAACTAGCTGGTGAGATCGGTGTATTCTTTGTGCCGATAATACGAACTTTATGAACGCCCCTCGTATTTTGACGGTGTTTGCCAGTGTTAGTTTCAGAGCGCAATGATTTCGAGCTTCCACCGTGCTCATTGCAAACGCCATCGAAGTTGTTGTTCGCAAGGTAATGACGTCACCTCAGAACATCTCGGTGCCAGTAGACAGAGATATAAAACGTACACAGGTCGTAAAAAATACTAAAACAGTTTCTCGCCACTTATTTCAATCGCGCGTTTCGCTCGGGAGGTCTCCTAACACGTACTGAATCTCGATGCATCAAAACAATTTTGCAACCTACACGCATGAGCGCCCGTACTTACGCCATTTTCGAGATCGGGACGGTGGCGTAGGCTGCTTGGCTAAACATTGAGAGACCGTGCCCAAAAACATGAGAGAGAAAAAGGAAAAAAAAAATATTATTATTATTTTTTTTTTAGTTTACATCGCCGCAAGTTTCTGGCCTTTTTGCCGCTAATTTCCAAATTTTAGCCAAAGTCGACGCCTGTATGAAAACCACGAAGATATCGCGGCCTGGCTGGGCGGACGGTGTGGAATGTTTCCACACAAGCAACAACGTTTCACATTAGCAGAGAGCAATATGCAAGAGGGTGGTGATAAGTGGCATACTTCGAAATGTTTCCACCGCATAATCGAGCTTAAATATTATACAGCATGCGCATTCTGCAAAACAAAATTGGGAATGCAACCTATGCCCGATTTTAGCCTCCATAACTGACCTGAGTTGCTTCATCGAGATGCCCAGCCACTGAACTGGGCAACGACGAATTCACACAAAGCTAGGATGTCACTTGATATCGTGATGGCATACAGTCACGTGACGTCAGGCTGCCAGGCGACGTCATGTGTCACAAGAAGTCGCGGTGTCACATGACGTCATGATTTCGGGTGACACCGTACTAGCGTGACGTCCATATATATGGGCCCCATGGGCTTATACACTTTATACACTCGAAAAAATCTCCGTGCGTCTACTTTCCCGCAACACACTCGGAGAGTTAATCACCGCAACTTACAGGGGCAGCTCAGAGAATGACGATGCCGAAATATATGTTTAGTGCAAAAAACGCAGTCGGAGTTGTAACATTAAGCAATGCAAAACGTCACCCTTGCATTGCTTAATGTCACAACTCAGACTGCATTTTTTTGGTATAATCATATGTTTCGGCATAGTCATTCGCTGAGCTGCCTCCGTAAGTTGCGCTGACTGGCTCTCCAATTGTTGTGCGGGAAAGTAGACTTATGGGCTTCTTTTAGAGTGATAAGATGTTTAATTTTAATTCAACCAGATATATTAAAAAAAAAAAATTGAAAAGTTATGTGCGGTTTGTGTGGTTTGTGCAGGTAAGTTATACGGCCAGGGGAATATACTATAGGGCGCTAATCGTCACGATAATTCAAATAATTAACTCAGATGTGTCAATTTATTTCTAATTAGTGAAAATATACATACGGTTCCAGACAGAAACTTGCTGAGCGTCAGCGAAAACCACTAAACTAGTAAATTAAGGGCTAGGCAAATGATCGATCAACCCTCCGATTAACCAATTATTTCTTTATTCGTGACCAATTTTTTTTCTTTTGACCGGTTAATCGGTTGCGTAAATGTTCCGAAATTTGGCAGTGCAAAAAAAAAGAAAAGTTTTATTAGTTTGCGTTTATATTTTCCTATATGGAGGCAACACTGTTGTCTTCCACGGTACATCCTTAGCCGGAATCACACTCCTTATACAAAACTCATTACCACGCGGAATTCGAACCACGGATCTCGTGGTGACTTGAGTTCGAATCTGTTGGCAGACTGTCTTTTGTATGATGCCTAATATAAGCAGTGTGACCACGGCTTTAGCATTCCATATGGCAGTTTAGCCAGAGCGATTGTAAGGTTAAATTGATAATGAAAATGTTTTCAGAGAAAATGGAATACAAATAAAAATGTGGAGTTTTCACACCTTCAGAGATTATGCCTGAAGGTCAACACAACCGATTGATCTATTAAATAGTTCATTAAAAGGTATCGATTAATCGGGTTAAGCATTTCAATCGACTCCCAGTACTGTAAACATTATAGAAAGACTCGAAGCTCTTCGGGAGCGGGGGGCGCGCTCAAGTTACTACTCATGCAACATGCTCAAGGCTATAGCAGTGCGAAAACCCGGATGATGATCTTATCGTCCGCTTTGTACCTCCCTATAGCCTTTACGCAGTCGCACGAGCGGTGACTTGAGCGCCCTCCCGCGCTGCCCACGCGCTTTATGTCTCTATAAAGTTTAATAATTTAGTGGTGTTCGATGATGCTCAGTAAGTTTCCGATTGGAACCTTATGTTTATTTTCACAAATTTAAGAAAAGAGAAAGAAAAAGCTTAACAAATTTCAATTAATTATTTTACTTTTTGTGACGATTAGAACTCTATTTTGTCTTGTCCCCCTGGCCCTATAACTTCATTTTCACAGACCGCATCAATGTAGTTTTCACGCCTTTATTTTTAAGGAACAGCTGTCTAAATTAAAGTTAAGCAGTCTGTATATATGACTGCAAAATTTAACGCTGCAACAAGACGTTTTTTTTTTTTTTTTACAAATAAAATTCGGGTAATAAAGCGCTCTGCGTGTTAAAAAACAATAAAAAATAAACCAATGGGGCATTACTTTGCACTCTGTGAGCACGATACAAGTTGCTCTGAGCACTCGCGTGCGTGAGGGGTCGCCAATCGTCCACGTTTATTTTGTTTTGTTTTTTTTCTCATAAGGAAGAAAAAAATCCAGAAAGAAAGAAACAATTCATGTTTGTCGTCACCACAGCTGAAGTTGACCGCTGTGAACACTGCGGATGATTGAACTGCGTGAGCACGTGACTTTGCCCCGTATCTCATCCTTGTATAAGGAGTATTCACTGGGTGCCATATTTGTGGGTGCTGTCTAGAGCGCATGCTCAGAACGAGCGCCCGTTAATAGGCTGCTAAGACCGGCCATTTTGACGGTGTGGAATGCACGTTCCAAAAGAACCCTGGAAGCTAGCCACCAGCACGCGCTCAGCAGTCGCGCACACAGCTATGGCCGCCAGTGAATACTTCCTATATTCTTTGACACCTCACGCATGTCTACCGTTGACAGCACTGCGGCAGGAAACTACGGGTCTTCACAACGTAGCACGAAAAGCTCCTCCTCAATATATACACGCAAAGTTTTCAGCATTCCTGCTTCATTTCGTTACTGCAGCTCCACATAGCCGTACGTGCGTGGATCCTGGCATCGTATACCCAAATCTCTGAAAACTGCAATTTTTAATCGTCGATTGCCAATTGCGCTGGCTCTGCACTAGGCATCAAAATTGCGTCGTCCACAAGAACATCGGAAAATGTAATGCCGATACTCAGAGCGTAGCTTGCTTAGCAAGACTATAAGACAGAGCGTTAGTGACATGAATCATCATCATCATCTGCACCTTTCCAACGCCATGTCGTGATAAGGGATCGTCCGCGACGCCACTCTCCACTCGTTCACGGAAGATTGCGTGTGCCGCGTGCGCGTCGCCCTCGTGCTCGCGATGAGAGGCGAATGGTGTTCATTAAAGCATGCGGCCGAGCGAAAAAAAAAAAAAAAAAGAGGTCGTGCACCTCATACAAATCTGTGGACCAATGAAACGGTCCCGACTTGGAAAGAAAGATTAAACGCCGGGAAGGTGTCGACGGATGCGACATGGGCAGAGGGGGATGTGAGTATAAGACGATTGAGCAGCCAACGCTCCTGACACCGCGTGGGACAACACGTTTGTTTTGACAAAGGTCAAAGTCCTGCGTTCGAGCGACCACCTGACGTCGATCTGGAACACCAGCAGGGGGTGTGTCGAAGTTTCGCCGGAGTAAAAAAACGCCGTAAAATAAACTCAGTAATTTTTTTTAATTAATTTTTTGAAGATATGCAACATCGAAACTAGAGTTATTTGGTATCGCGACAAACGTCAACTCGAGGTCGAGATGCACCATTATGTCGTACCGGGGCGCATTCAAGGGCAATGAAGAGTGGGAGGACGGAGGTCGACACAGCCGGGGAAGATGTCCCGCGCCGCTCGGTCCATGCGTCGGACACTCGTAATCCTTAACAAACAAACAAAAAATGATTTTGCTTAGGCCATGAGCATGGCTCGCTTCCCAGCGTCGCGGTCCGTAGCCGAGTCTGACGCGGAGAGCTTCCGGCGCAGCTGAGGGCGAGCGGAGCACCGGCCGCAGATAGCGGCCGCGGTCGCCCCTAATTTCTGCCGAGTGGCGCGGCGGCGCGTCGAGTCGTCTCTTGCCCGCGGCCGCTTATGAAAACGTGCGTCCAATATGAAAGCAGATCGGGGGGCGTTTTTATGAAGGCGCCGATTATTTACGGCCGCCGCGCGAGAGCCCGGGCGCCGCCGTGTCCTACGCGGCGCCCGCTATCTCGGGGCTGCGCACCGGCGGCGGAGCAGGGGAGCCCCCGTGGGTCCGGGGGGCCGCATCGGGCAGCCTCGTCACGGACGACCTCGACCACGTCGAGCAGAGTGGGCCGATAAGGCGAGAGCCCGGAGGGGGCCGACCGCCCAGCAAACACAAAAGAAAGAACATGGTCGCGTCGACGCCGCTGCAGCTCGCATGCGGGCGTTGCGCGGCGGCGGCCGGCGGCGCCGGGCGACACAACGCCAGCTGATTCGCGCGAGGGGCTTGCACCTGTCGTCACGTGATGGCGCTCGTTAAGACGGAAGGGGAGGAAGTTCCCATAGAGTCGTTGGTGTGGAGTGTGCTGTTGTTTCGGTTTAACTCTTGGGCGGCCAACCGGGGGAACTCGACCGGCGAGAGGCTCGAACTACCTCTTCTATTGCTTTTTCCAATTCGGTTGCTTTCTGCGAACTTGTTGGCTAGGATGAATTCGAGTTGTAACCACCTGCCTTCTTTCTTTTCTTTTTTGTTTTCTTGCTGCGTGTTACTAAGGTTTGGAAGGCATAAGCTTGGATATCATATAGAAACAAATTAAAGCTGTGCCCTAATTATAAAGCATCGTTTTTCATCATTTTCCAACTTCTACGAGGCACTGCCGGAGTACAGTATCAAATACTCGAAGGAAACAATGAGTCCGAAACGCCAGCGAGAAAAATAAAATAAAATGAAAGACGCGGACGCGTCCAAAAAAAGCAAAAAAAAGGAAAAAAAAAAGATATTGGTCTCGACATTTGAAACTATCCTCCTTCAACAAAGGTAGGATGTCCGCTCACGGAAGAGTCACATTTATTACAAAAAGATAGATATCTTAATCCTACGGATATGAGCGGAAGACGCAACATGTGCGGCGTGTTTTAAGCATCGCAAAATGTTTATTTATGAGATTTCCCGAGCTTGGGAGCCACGATAAATTCAGGTAAATTTAGCGGAATTCAACATCTTGTTACAGTTTTAATGATTTTTTTTAACAATTTTTGTAATTTGTTTTATGCTGGACTTCATATTTGAGGGCACTGTTTAGAGCGCATGCTCATAACGAGCTCACATTAATAGGCTGCTAAGACCGGCAATCTGGATGGTGTGGAATGCAGGTTGCAACAGAACTGTGAAAGCTTGCCATCAGCACGCACTCAACAGTCGCGCACAGAGCTATGACCGCCAGTGAATAGGAGGTATTCACTGGCCGCCATATTTGAGGTCACTGTTTAGAGCGCATGCTCAGAACGAGCTCGCATTAATAGGCTGCCAAGACCAGCAATCTTGATGGTGCGGGGCGCACGTTGCAAAATAACTGTGGAAGCTCGCCATCAGCACGTGCTCAGCATTAGCGCACACAGATATGACCGCCAGTGAATACACCCTATAGGAGGTATTCACTGGCCGCCATATTTGAGGTCACTGTTTAGAGCGCATGCTCAGAACGAGCTCTCATTAATAGGCTGCCAAGACCGGCAATCTTGGTGGTGCGGAATGCACGTGGCGAAAGAACTGTGGAAGCTCGCCGTCAGCACGCGCTCCGCAGCCGAGCACACAGCTATGGCCGCTAGTGAATACTCCCTATACTTCCTATAGACGATTGCAAGCAGGGCGTCTGGCCGCCGCCATATTTCTGCTAGTGCGGGCAAGTGCGTGAAATTTCAATGTAGCCAAAACTACGTTCACGCACGCGCTGCACATGCTTGCACGCATGGGGCGCACCAGACAAGCGCCATACTTACAAGCGACGACAATGAGCTGCAAGTCTGTGCAAGTATAATTCTGAAACCTCCGGACTGTAGTTTTCAGAACCATGCTTAGACAGGCTTGCAAATCATCGACGTCGCTTGCCAACAGCTAAACAAAATTTCCTAAGGAACCGGAAGTTCGCAAACGCCGCTCACCTATTGTCTATAGGAAGTATTCACTGGCGGCCATAGCTGTGTGCGCGACTGCTGAGCGCGTGCTGTCGGCGAGCTTCCACAGTTCTTTTGCAACGCGCATTCCGCACCATCAAGATTGCCGGTCTTAGCAGCCCATTAATGTGAGTTTGTTGTGAGCATGCGCTCTAAACATCGCCCTCAACTATGGCGTCCAATGTATAGACCTTTCCAAAAACGAGCTTGTGGCGGGTGCCATTTTGAGCGTTCGTGCGTATGGCGCGTGCTTTGCTCGCTTTCCGAAGCGACGAACACGCACGTGCTGGGCTGTGAAGATCGCACGCTGGACTGTGATTTTGTAAACATTGGAAAGGTCTATACAACGCTGTCAAAGCAAATGGCGCGAGCGCGGGGCTTTATCTCTGGGTTTGTTTGCGCGAGAACGCGTGCAAATGACCTTTGAGATCAAACCCCACGCTCGCGCCAATAGCTTTGACAGCGTAGTACATTTTGTACGAAACAGAGTATAGTTTTGTGCATTTTATGTACGTTTCGTGCAGAAAGCAATAACGCATTCTTCAAGTGAAAGAGGAAAAGCGCCGCATGGCAATTTTTGGCGTCGTTCACCTCCCGGCTGATCCTCCTGAGCAGCAGAGCACGCGCTCATATCGCCCCACGATCCTTCGATTGTCGGCACCGCGCACTAAACGACCACGGCGTTGACGGAAAGTTTTATTATTATTATTTTCAGTGCGGGCCAAGCCGCCGAAAGCGACGGACGACACCGCCGCGAGTCTGAGCAGTGGTGGACGACACACCCACCACTTGGAGGAGAAGTCATCAGCCCCCCCCCCCCCCCCCCCCCCCCCCCTCCCCCCCGCCTTAAAAACGAGCGACGCTGGAGGAGAAAAAATAGCTTCGCGGTCGTCTTTTTTTCCACATGGCGCCTCATTGTGACGCGAGGCGCCACTCCCAAGAGCGTGGAAAGACAAAAGCACCGGCGTCCGCGTCGTGACTCGGAGACGACTCCGTCCGTCTGCCGCGCGGAAGACGCTCCCGCGCCCCACGTCTCGTTAGCTCCGTCCGACCGGCGGTCGTCGACAGAGGCCCGTCGACCACAGTAGGTGGTGCCCGCCGGATTTAGTGGCGGTTCGCCACGAAGTTGAGAGTTCGGTGGGAGCTACCGGACTAATCGACCGGCTCCCTCTGATCACCTGACCCCACTCTCTGCGCTTAGGTATGGGAAAGAGCCTGATCACGTGGAGAAATATAGACGAGCGATTATTGGCGGGGATATCGAACTATAGGGGGCGCTATGTTCAGCTTATTTTCACTGGAGCTCCGTGTTTACCATCGCAAGGCATGTGCACTATTTCCTGTTTCTCGATTGAGCGCGGGGTATCGTCACGGGACAATTTTTTGGGGGGCCAAGGGGGGGGGGGGGGGGGGAGGGGGGAGGGAAGGGGGCAGGCACCGGCATATGGCTTGCCAGATGCCCTTGGTTGGTTTTGGCGTAAAACCCACAAATTTGATTTGACTTTCTGGGAGCATGCTCGAAGTGACGACACGAGCTCCCGCTATGGGAATGTAAAGCTTCTGCGCACAATCTATGAAAAGACGCTAATTTACTTCCGGGAACGGAAGAACCTTCGTAATAGTTCTCACATACGAAACGCTCGGTATTCGCCACTTTCATGACCTATATATGGGGCGCGCTGGCGCCTCTCAACATGGCTGTCATCAGGATGGTTGACGTTGAACAGCAGCAGTACGGAGTTAGATCCGGGATGCTTAAGTAATTCTAATTTTGTTAAATATACGAGCAATTTTAGAGCCCGGCACCATCTTTTAATGACAGGAAGGCGTCGGCCTTTATAGGCAGCCGGCAACGGCCAGGCGGCGCCAGCAGGGTGAAAGCGCACGGTCATACCCTGTCTCGTTGTAACTTGGCAAACGGCGAACGATAAGCCCCACATTGCGTGCCGAAGGCTTCGAAATGCGCGACGTATACGAGCGCAACACACACATATTGGAGCATGACGCAGCGAAAAGCCTGATACTTCTTCGGAGTTGAGGCGCGCTCCGGTGATATGTAGTCACGTTCCGATTGGCTCGCCAGGGCCGTAGCTTCCGCTCAACTGGCACGTTACGCGATCACGGCTTCCTGGGATACCCAGTATTTCTTGCTTCAGACACTAGGTTCAGCGGCGCCACCAGAGCAATAGCTCACGTTTGAACAATGCAGCCGCCACTCCCAGGGGTACCCAGTATTTCTTGCTTCAGTCGCTAGATGGCGCCAAACCAAACAGCATTGCAGGTTGCCTATTGCAAAGTCCGTTGCCCACAAAATTTGCTGTCACCGACGCTATAGACCTTTTGTGTACTCTCGTCCCCAGCCAGCCAATAGGCGTATTCGGTATGGGCGACGAAAAAATACTAAAACGCTTCAACATATGTAACTAGTAAAAAAATAAGGGGGAGGCAAAACGATAATCTGTGACGGTTACGCTTATATCCTAAGTGTCTTCTACTGGCGTGACGACGGCAAAACAACGCTTTCGCCCATACTGGAAGCGACGACGATTCAAGATGGCGGCGCCCTTGAGGAAAGGGTCTATACGTATCGACGGAGTAAGTCGGACAGCGCCAACAAAAGTGCCTCGTCGCGGCATGCGCCGTCTTTGTATGTTTGCTGTCAGCTGAAAAAAAAAAAAAATCACGCGCGGAAGAAAAGCGCAAGATGACGCCGCATTCACTGTGCGCGTTTGGTGTAGCGCAATGACGACGAGCGCAGTGACGATTCATTTTTGGTGGTTTTCGATTGGCTTCATCAGAACGAAGCGTGGGCTGCTGTCCGACTTAAAGAGATATGGGGTGTGCGATTGTCACAGCGGGGGGTATAGACCTTTGCAAAAAAACCTCCTTTTAGGCGCTGCCATCTGTGTCTTCTGGGCTGCGGAACGTCTTCTGGGCACGAGCAGCCTCGGTGGCTCCGAGGCGAGAGCGCTGGCCTACGGATCCCCATGTGGCCGGTTCAAATACCGGCCGAGGTGCCCGCAATCTGACGGAGGCTTATTGCGGAGGAGGCGCCGTGTACCCGAGCTTTCGGTTGCACCTCAAAAGATCCCCAGGTGGTCCAAATTAATCCTCAGTCCTCCGCTGGGGCGTGCCAGATGCCCGTAGTTGGTTTGGCACGTAAAACCCCCAAATTTGACTTTTTTGTCTTCTGGGCATGCGCTGTTGCTCTGCTGTGCGCTCTATCGGGGCGCTGCGCATGCGTCCACAGCTCAGTGACCCAGCATTTTTCCCCTGCGGGTGATAAGCGATGAAAAGGTCTATACCACCATAGCTTAAAGTTGCGAATATGTATAGCGTTTGAGTGCACATCACGCAGGGATGGGGTCAGAGCACGAGTGAGTACCCTTCATCATCCGAGTGCATCACTGGCAGTAGACATTCGGGAGCCTTTATTTTTATGGAAAAATATACGCTTGAAAGGGAGGAATGTGTTTGTTATACTTCGTTTCGCCTTAAGTTCAGACGCAACCGAAAGCGTTTGTGTGCGTATAAATTATTTTTTCTAATAAAAAAAAACTATTTTTTTTGTCGGCCTTTGGAAGGGGGAGGGGGGAGGGAGGTACGCTGCATATAATAAAATATAAGTGTGCGGACAATGAGTGCGAGTTCCCCAATGTGAAAAATGACCTTAGACAGGGGTAAGCAAACTTGAGATTCAAAACTGTTGGAGACGGGGCAAGAGGGGCATACAACGTCTCAGAAAACGGGGGAGGCATTAAACAACGTTTCAACGACATGAAGCGGGTATTCTCTCTCGATTTTTCTGTTCCTTCCATCTTTGCATCTTCCGTCCTCTCTCCCCCGCCTCAGGATATTTTGGACGGCGAACTCCCACTTTTCGTCCGCTAATAACAGCAACCTCGACGGCGTGAAATGCACGTTCCGGATGCCTTGTGGAAACTCGTATCATCATGAAGTCCCAGGACGCAACGGACCAGGCACCTACCTGGCTGTCTCTAGTCGAGACTGAAGCCTCTTGATAAAAGTAATTTTGCCGTGTGTTCGGTTCAATAGTGAGAAACAATTTTGCCAACATACATACATGCACAAAACAAAAATTTCAATAGGAGTTTACAAAAACCGTTAAAAACCGCTGCGCAGGAACGGCGCTCTGCTACAGATTATTGCTAAAATTAGTCTAGAAATAGTTTGATAAACAAAAAAACCTTTTAAGGAAGCTCTTTTTTTTTTAGTCAGACCGTTTTTATACACAGATAAATGTTCATTGGATCATGTTGCTGCTATCGCTTGTTCCATGAGTGTCCTGCCGACATATAACCTCTTTACCGTTCCGAATTCTGCCCAACGTTCATCTCGATTAGCACTCCAGCGACCACAATCAGGTGGTTTCTTATAATTGATGTTTTGCAGTGGTATCTCCAAGTTAAGTATTGTACAGCACCAGTTCTTTCTTTCTTTTTTATAAATTTTAGTGCATATTTTGCACCATTCATTTCACCTCACAAACTTGGAAAACGCTTTCAAACACTCGCGCACGAATCAGTTCAATGTACGTTACAGTGTTTCCCACCATAAAAAAAAAAATCGTTATGTTCTTATTTTGTTTTAAAGTCAGTTGCTTTTAGTCTTGTGTGGTGTATATTCAATTCAAGTAACCCCCCACCAATAATGCCCTCTGCGCGATGTGCGTATCCGAATATATCAATAAAGGAAGAATCCTAGTGGTGTCTCAAACGTTACACTCAGTGACCACAATCTTGCCGAGAGTAGGTAAAAATGACGGCCTATATAAATAGCTTACCGCGAAACTCGAGCTACTTATGATCGATAAATAAAAAGTAAGAAACATTCAAGACCGCCAGAAAAACCTATAACGTTACTTGAAAACCCCCGAAAATTCCGGCGCCAGAAAAACGCCAATGTATCCAGCCAGACAACCATAGAAACCGCTCGATTTAGCGGGAAGACCGCTCAATTGGCAACACTGGCGGGAAGTTGGCGCGACTTTAGCCGAGACCTCTTTCGACGAGTGTGGACGGAGAAAAGAGTCGGAACAAATTCATAACCATCGCGCTCATATGCGGTAGCGCCGACGGGAGCGGGGACAGGAGTCGGAGAAGGTCGGCGTGGGGCGAACGCCTAAATTTAGAGGACGCGGACGCTCGGCGGCGCTTGGGGCTCCGAGGGCAGGCACGCGTCGTGGGCCCCCTATTGTCCCAGATGGCCGAGGAATGCGAGCGCGCGGGACCCGCACCACACCACACGCCGCGACACTCTCTCTCGCCGCGGGCCTTTCGGGCTCTTCGAATTTCAGGATAAATCCGGGAGCGTTTCACTCTGCAAAGGACGCCCTCTCTTCACAATGAGAGCGAAGCGGCGCGCTTTCCTGACGGAACACGCGCCCTTCTGCCTTTTTTTCGTCGAGGCAGGTTTTGCTGCGCGTGCACGCACCAAGCTAGCGCTGGAGGCAGGACAACTGAATGGCCTCCGTGCTCCAAACGTTTTCTTCTTTCCTTTTGCACATGAAACATTTGTAGGCTCTATCTGGTCACTGACGGAATAAGAAGGGCAGGAAGGTCTTTCAGTTGTCTCACCTCCAGGGCGGGCCTGTTACCCTTCGTCCTCTCGTGAGCTTCGAGGCTTGCACGCGCAGCTGAAGCATGACGGAAGGCAAAGAGCGCGCAAGGCGAACGTGCCGCCCGGCGAAGTTCGTCGTTTGCTCGTCCAAGTCGCACAGTGTTCAGCCTTTAGTCAAACGGCAGTGTCTCACATACTCCGTAAAAAAAAAGAAAATGTAGATATAAAAAGACAATTTTATTGCTCCACATACGGACGCTTTTAAAATACTCCCTTCGGCCAGACCGGTTTATTCCCAATTGCGATAACGAATACCGAAAATGGAAACTCGCGAAACTAAGTGCAAAGCTTTGTTTTTTTTCTTGCTTTTACGTTTTGTCGTTTGCTTGGAATATGCAAAGCTTACTGGATTTAACTAGAAAGAAAATTGCCTTTGCGCTATGATCCCGCGCTAGCCAATGGGGATCTACCGAGAGAACTGGGGGAATGACAAGTTCCGAAACACCGGTCAACCTGAAGTCGGTGAATATGCCACTTCGAGGGCGACAAGTTTGCAACAGAAGCACTGCAAGCAACGACATCCATCTTTCTACGAACATTGCCATAAAAAATTACGAAGGACCACAGAAAATATGCTGCGATTGACAGCGGTAGCTGCAACTGCATTCTGGAAAGCCACGTTGAAAGAGATTTGCCTTCATCCAGTGTGCTGTACAATGTTTGCAATGGGTTCATTGCTTTCAGTAGAATATACATGTGATAGACCTGCGTGAGGAGATGTGTGCTTTGGTGGAGCGATTGCGCGAGATGTTGCATGTGTTGGAGAGAGGCACAGAGACGTGCTTTTTTTTTTTTTTATTCTCACCGCGCCTGCGGTGGAAGAAGTGATGGTATGTACGCGAGCATGCAAGAACGGAACCTGGGTGGCGGCAGTGGGGAAGCAGGGAGCATGTCCACACAGTGGAGTGGCGCGGAGAGCATGCAAGAACGGAACCTGGGTGGCGGCAGTGGGGAAACAGGGAGCATGTACACACAGTCCGAACACGTGGGTATTTCGTAACGGCGGCCGCCGGAGGAGGGGGTCGGGGAGGGGGGGAGGAAAGGAGAGCGTCGCCGGAGCAAGAGCAGCGGCGGCCTACAGGTGGGAGGGAGGGGGAGCGACAGAGAGCCTTGCCGTGTGTGAGGCACGACCGGGAGAGGGAGAACAGTGCCTCTGCTCTAGAGGGGGGTTTTTAAATTCGTACATTAGCTTTTTTTTTTTCTTTTTTTTGCCGGGAAGGGTATTAACAGCTGCCCATGTAAAAACAATTTAAAAAGCCCCGGAGAAGAAAAAGAAATAGAGTAATATTGACGGCGAGATATGTATTTGAAATTCTGCGCGAGAAGTCCATGACGTCACGGGTCATTCCGGAAGGGCCATCTCGGTCTCGTGAAGGTGAAGCCGATCCACCTCAACTCCACGAGCTCGAAGCGCCGAGAGAGAAGACAAGTGGAAAGGAGGTGACGGCCGACTAAATCGCGACTCACGCCGTCAATATTGCTCCAATTCTTTTTTCGCGTAAAATTAATTCTTTGACACGCCTGTCCCAATTAGACTGTTAAATTTTTTTTTCTTTCTTTTCAGGGGCCTTTTAAGCGTGTGACCTTTATATGAGCATGGGAAACGTTATGCGTTGTCACAGCTCAGACTTAAGTTTTCCTGAAAACGATTTTCCGGTCTCACATTTTGTCGATCTTTCGGAAATCGAAGCAAGTGGCTCTCCCAGCGTTCCACGATTATTTTCTGTTTAGGAAAAAAAAAAAAAGGGCGAAGGGTGGGGGATTAGCCGGTTTCGTTTCGAATGAAGCCCTAATTTTCGTGCTCAGAAATATTACAATCGCCAAGCTTGTTCTCGCACTTGTCGCAAGCGGAGTGTGTCGCAGTTCAATCCATAATTGCGCTACTTAGCCACGAGGGGAAGCGAAGCACGGATTACCAATGAGTGCTGGCAATCGATGCTAGATACATTCTTCCTTTTTATTTATTTTGCCGGGATTGACGCTATGAATTTTAACACACGTACGGGCAAAAACTAATAATAATTTAAACGCAAAAAATGCGGAATCTCGGCGCATTTCTATGTTAGCTAAATGATATCTGCATTATTGCGTCAAATAGAGGAAAGTAAAATCCGCACTTAAAAACCTGTATTGAGTGGAGCCCAGTCACTTACATACTTCTTTCAACACACGCAAAATTGAATCGGACAACCGCTAAAAACGTCCTGAACAAAACAAAAACAAAAAATTCCATCTTGAGAACAGTTTTTTTCAGAACCACAGTATCACTCTGATTTATAATTCTTCGAATTGCAGATGAAGTTTTACTCTGGAACATTATTTTTTACCGAGGGCACGGTACGGGCGTAAATCAGAAGTGTTGCCTTTAATTGTCTCATCTTCGGCGCCGTCATGAATGTAAGCAGTGCCATACACCGCTCGATCACTGGCTGTGTATGAAGCAGAAAGACCAGCAAAAGTATTCATTATCTTGAGCGACTAAAGACAATATGTTTGACATTCACGTTTTTGGTTATTGTAGCGATAAATAGTTTACTTGACAAAGTATATATTCGTGTTCTCTGTTGTTGTGGCCATATTTATGTTTTGAGGGAATATGCCAAATGTGAATTCGCCACATATGCCAATGTTCGGAGAAAATGGGACATATACCACTTAATGAAAGCTCACTAAGGGCACGAAACTCCTCTCGGTGAAAATTCTGTTGCAGAAAGCTTGACAATGCAATAGCGATTTTGAGTCGATCGACGATTTAGCTATGGAACTCCTATGTGTTGTTGTTGGTGATCGCTTACCAAATTGTGGCGTTTCTCCCAGCAAACGTGGTTCGCTATTTTATCTTCTGTGTTTGCCAGAAAAGCATTGGTCGCCTTACGAACCATTTACATATTTCACACTAAAAAAAGCCCGTGCGTCTGCTTTCCCGCGCAACACTCGGAGAGCCAATCACCTCAACTTACGGAGGGAGCTCAGCGAATTATAACGCAGAAACATATGTTTAGACCAAAAGAACGCAGTCTGAGTTGTGACATTAATCAATGCAAACGTGACGTTTTGCATTGCTTTATGTCACAACTCAGACTGCGTTTTTTGGTCTAAACGTATGTTTCGGCAGTGTCATTCGCTGAGCTGCCTCCATAAGTTGCGGTGATTGGCTCTCCGAGTGTTTTGCGTGAAAGTAGACGCACTAACTTTTTTTAGAGTGTTCATGCTTATGCTGCCCTGAAAGATGCTTGCACTGCACGGGCCGCGTGCTCGATGGGGAAGTATAAATCTCAGAGTTGGCTCTGGAAGCCTCTGCTGCGCTCCGCTTGCAAGTAAAGTGAATCGGAGTATAGTGAGAGAATACATTTCAAACAAATCTGTCCACAAGTTTAAATATTTTTCTCACTAATACTAATTTTGATTTTGAAAACTAAGTATATAGAATCGATGCCGCTCCTCGAGTATACCTTCCTTTTTAGACAGGGCTTTGGAAAACACAAATCCTCGAAGAAGAAAGAGAAGATAAGAGAATCCGGTTGCCGCGACTTCACCGTACCGACATTTAGCATTTATTCGAGCATTTAATCGTACATATATTAGAACCGTTTTTATTACTTAACTGTATTTACCTCGAGTAGGCAGTTTTGTCGAAGATGGATCTGAGGTCGAGGCAAGCCAGAGCAGCGCGAACAGGGTGGGTTGATTGCGTTGAATGCACTAACGCAACATAAACGTTTTAAGAAGACATATAGGCGCTTCCTTCCGCGCGCCAGATTTTGGGCCGCCATAGCTGACTATTTGCTGCCTCAGCTAGATGTCCAGCCACTAAAATGGGCACTGGCGAATCTGTACAAAGACTGTCTGGAAGGTCAACAACTTGTGCGACCACAGAGATGAAGCAGAGTGAACGGATTGAAAGGACGAAGAAATCAAGGCCAGTTATGGCAGGGCCCGCGAGCAGCTGCTGAAAAGCGTCTATAATCAGATGCACTGACTCACAAGGCACTTCTAGCTCAATATCGGCAAACTCGTTTCGGGTGTCTCCATTCGTGTTTACGGACAACTGACAGCAAATTGAGAAGAGTAACTGCCACAAACATACAGATTTTTGAAAAATTTGCCTCCTTAAGTAATCCACTTAAACCGAAAGCCGATTTTCACGTAAAATGACGAAGCCATCAATCGATACAAAAGGAAAAAAGGAAAAAAAATGTTGGAATTAACGAAGCTCGGTCGAGTAGCCGAACCATGCCTGAACCCCGCACGGGCACACGGTAGCGATCCGGATTTGTGCACACGCGCGTCCGCGAGCCACACGTGCGCGTACTCTCGTGGCCCTTCCCCGCAGCAACGGGGAGACGACAGGAGAACGAACGAGCCAAACACGAGCGCGCTCTCGTCGCTGGCCGTGTCCCTTCCCGAGTCTTACGAGAGCGGAGGAGCACGCCATGTGCTTCGCGTAGCGCGCGGAACCAAGGAGAGAGCCATCGGCCGTGTCTTCTCGAGAGCGACCTTCCAGCGGTACCGAGCAGCGTTTCGTTTGCTGCCACCCACGGCGGGGAGAAAAAAAAAAAAAGGCTCTCGGTCGGATCCCCTCCCGCGAGCGCAAACACTTGACGCCGCGGCTGCAAGCAGCGTGCGCCACCCAAGCGACGCGGACGACGACGACGACGGGACGGAGAGAGGGGCGCTGCCGCCGAGCGCCGCGAGGCGCGTTGGTACCGGCCTCCCCGCCGCAGCCCGAGGGAATGACCCCCACAACCCCGAGAGTGGTCTCGTACACACAACACACACGCAAACGGCGAAGAGCCCGCCGCGAAGGCGCCGCGAACCGAACTAAGCGCGGGGAAGCCCGCGTTCTGCGAGAAAGGTGACCGCGAGGTATATGCCCGCGATACCCCGACCGACAACGATGGTGCTTGGCGCACTCGTCAGTCGTTGGCCACGGTGGCGAGGAAATGTGGGAGCCCCTCGCCATGCTGCCTCGTCGTCGGCGAGCAGCCATCCGTCCCAGCCGAGAACTTCTCGCGCCTTGGCAGCCGGTATATAGACACGTAAGTGTATAGCGCTCCGAGAGCCCGATATACCCGCCGAATGAGTTCAGATTTTGACAAAGTGGATTAAATTGGGGGGTTAGAGAGATTTACGTTAATCGTGTGATTACGACAGCGGCTAAACACAGGTTGAAAATTGAGAGAAACAAGCAGCAGGGGTATACCAGGAAAGGGTAAGGCGCTGCACTGACACTGTACACATCGCACGAAAGGAGAAAAAGAGAGAGACAAAAAAAAAAAAAGAACAACAACATTATGTTGTTTTATTTGCTCAAGTCACTCTCTATACTCCGTGTCATCCTACATCGGTAAACGGCCGACGCTGCGGCTCTCGTCATTGGTCATGTAATCGTCGAAGCGCCACTATATAGTCAGCTTAAGAAGCGCAGGCCGTGGCGAGCCCCGAGCTCCTCAGCCAATCAGATCGCGGCATGAGTGGATAACAACGCCCAAGATCCAATCAGCAAGCGAGAAGCATACGAAGCCACGCCCTGGATTTCTTTAGCTGTCGGTGACGCATCGCACATCACGCCATTCTGCAGAAGCTCCTGCTCGTGTGCTGTGTTGGTGTACGGCGAGTAAGAGGCGGAATGTAGTGTATCGAAGTATAAACAGACTGCTTAAAATAAAACAGAAATAGTAGCAAGAGAGAAACACCGAATTCAAACGGTACAAAACAAAACACAAAAAAAAGGGGGGGGGGGTTCGCAAATGTGTGCCATGATAACACCGGTCTGAGTGGGTTGTGGGTTTTTGTCTATATTATTCTTTTTCTTTCCCGACCAACACAAAGTTGCGCGTATTTATTGATAACCTCGCCCCACCATAACATCCGAATCGAACCGGATCTTCCTACGGAAATTCGGAGTGTGTATATACCGAGCGTTTAGCGAAGAATCCACTCGAAAAACTTGTTTGGAGATTTCATCTGCTCGCCCGCGTGCACGCGTCACCGCTGTTCTGGGGGGGCTGCTTCACGTCCGTGGCTCTCTGGACGACTCTACGGGTAAAATCGACTCGAGCGTACAGAGAAGCGATAGCGAAGCAGGTGTGGACGTGGACGCGTTTCATATCGTCGTTTTAAGCGCAATTCAGTATACAGGCAGCTCGTTCTCAACGTCGATCGCAGTGAGACTGCAGGCGCAACTGAAGAGAGCCTTGCACCGAGTAAGTAACGACCGGGCACACATCTCGGATGGCCGGCAGACTACCGATATCCAGAGACACAGTCATTTTTTTTAACAACCTTTTATCCTTTATCTATGAAAGACGGAAACTCTAAAGTCCCAGTCTCATTTTGAAGAGATCGGGTCCTTTCTCAGTTCGCCGCTCACTTCAACGAGCGGAATAAATTAAGACCGCGAGTGTAAAGGCTGATGCGAAAGCGGTCGTGCATACGACGCACTTCGAAATATTACTGATTTGCGCTTTCAGATTTCGCTCGAGTGAACTCCGTAAATGAAACGAACGTAACCTTCTGCACTTCTCTGGAGTTACATATCTTGCTTTTACAGTTTACTTTAGGTTAACATTTGACTTAAAGTTTGCCCTTCATACATACGAGTGCTCTCGCTTACGTCTGTTTGGTGAAAGCGTTTAATTTTTACTTTCTTTTCGTTCGTCAAAATTTGACCGATTAACCGGTTAAAAATACTGTAAGTACTCGCCATGAAAGCATAATCCGATAAATCGATAGATTAATCGACAAATTGCCTAGCCCTAGTAAAAAGACAACGTATGGTCGTTCAAAAGCACTGCGATCAGTGTAGGAGGAATGTTCGCTGTCGCGTGCCATCCCTTTCGAGCTATAGGCGCCGGCTTTTCTCGGTCGGTTCAAATCCAAACTCCGACGTTGGCCAACACGTTCGACGAGAACACACGGCGGTGTTGTTCTTCGCCCGCGAGCGAGCATCCATCTGGGAAGGCGAGCGTGGGCCATTCTGGTCGCTACGCGGCGATGCGCTTGGCCGGCAGAGGCGCGTGAGTCCGGCCATGGGCCGTCGGCAGTGGACTCCAAGGAAGATGCCGAGCTTCCAGACCGGGGCCTGCCTCCGTTCCGACGCTGGCAAGGGGTGCCGCCTGTCTTTTTCTTCCCTTGCTTTTTTTTTTTTTAAAGGAGAAGAGAGGTGGGGGTCGGTCTTTTTCAAGATGCAACCATATGAGATGGGATCCAGACGCGACCTCAGAATTCCGCAATTCTGTCGGTTCATACAGTGAGTTTCATTACTCCCAAATATATGTAAATATAATTTTCTTTCCTTTCAGTTCAGAATTAAGAAAGGGAATCTCGAGTACGTAAAATGAAGGATAGCTGACAAACGAAATATAAAAGCTCAAATGAGCTGGTGAAGGCTAATCACAACGAAATAAACACCGTGATTGAGGCAACGGTAATTTCAGTCGAAGAAATGTCTTCAGAGTTCGCTGCTTTTCGATTGTGGTTGCTGTCTCTTGATCGGGCTTGTGAAAAGAGGCTCTTTTTGTTTCGTTCTTCTCAGCTTATTCTTGCGATTTTTTGCTCTCTCCTGTACTTTCCTGATATTGCGTCGTGCATTAGTGCGTTTCTCCCGTCCAACGAACGTCAGCTGTGTTAGAGATCTTGTTGCTACGTGCATAGTACCTTGTGTGGCGTTTAGTCTCGGGTTGTGATTATTATAATTGGTGTCCCATTTAGACTGCACACTTCTTTGCAGCACACACGGTTGCCCACAAAATATGCTTGATCGTAAAGGAAGAGAGCGTAAAATGATCAAAAGAAGCGCGACGCCTAACAACGGAGGCTAGAACGGACCAAGCGCATACTGTTTTTCCAGACGTCACTTTGGCCAGGACATTGTTGCCCAACATGGGTTCCATAAATACGCCTATGCAGACAGGTACCCCTCGCCGCATTAGTTTAGACATCACATGAGTGTATTAGTATACTGTTTCTCAACTTATAGAAGTCAACGTGTATACTGTAGCATCCTCCAAAATAGCGGTACGAAGTCAATTGAATGCTCCCCTCCCACTCACAAAAAGGTGACCTAGACATCAACTTATGTCACTGACGTCACGTCAAGCCGGTGGCACTGGCTGTCCGATCGAAGTGAACTTGTTCCCACGTCTGCGCAGTTCAGGCAGCACCCGCGGCCAAACGACCCAACCATGTCGACTCTCCGTGGCAGTGATAACGTGCCTGAGAAAGGCTGTGCTGCGGAGCGCGTATTACAGACCCGTTACCGTTTGCAGGCTTCGATGCGTCGCCACCGACACGAGGATGAGTTGACGGCTCCTAAGCGCCCCCCGGCGCGCGGGAACGCAGCCGAGCGTTACTGCACGCGCTGCGCGAGCACGGCGTCGCGGCCCAGGGTCGGTGCGCTCGTCTGCTCGCACAGCGGGGTCAAGGGTCGTCCATCACGGCGCGCATCTGCGACCGTCTACCGCGCGACGGCAAAGGGTTGCCGACCGCAGCTGAAGGGGGACAACAGCTGGACACGGGGTGGCCAGACCGAGGCGCCGCCCACGCGCCGGACGGACTGTCCCTCCCGCGAACCACGGGGGGGGGGGGACATACTTCTGAATGAGACGTGGCCTCGGGGTCGACGTTTATCGCGCTTGACCCCAGGCGTCCGGCCGTTGTCGAGGGGTTAACGGGCTGCTCGCTCTTTGTTCCGCCAACCGACCACCGCCGCGCACTCCTCGTGTACCGCGGGAGGATGCAGCCCTCGACGCGAACACCAGCGTCTACAATGGGGTCCGGACTGTGCGCCGAAGATCAATCGAACTAATGGGCTAGACGGGGAGAGGGGGCTGGGAGCACGCGGCACGCCGTCTCGTTCGAGACGCGGGCCGGTCTCGCTATGTATAGTATGCGAGCAGGCGATGCAGTGAGACGAGCCAGCTGCAGCGTCCGTGTCAGGCCGCTCGATTGCTAGACTTTGTTTCAATTTATGGACAAGTAATCGTGTTTTGTTCACAATCAGACAGCGGGAAGTGAGTCGGCCCCAAAGGGGTGTCCGGAGTCTCTGCTGTGGATGACAAATCTAGCCAGTGCAGTACAACTGCTAGACTGAGACCGCAGTGCACACTGCTCATACACGATACAAAATACACGCGCAGCAGACATGATGGCAGAAATATATGCGGACACTTCTTAAAGCATGTTTGATACATGTGTGTGCTTCGAACATGTCTGCAGAGAGCTGGACAATCTGCAGACTGTCTTTTGTGGGATGCATTCGCTGTGCGACCTCTTAAGGCGATCTTTGACGTGCACCACGCAGTAGTGATACATGACCGCAGGCCCGCATGACGCTCATTCAGGTCGAAACGGGCAGGGGTGACAGGGCCACGTCAGGCAGGGCACGTCCGTCTTTTTTTGCCCCGTTGCTCGAGGCCTTGTGCGCCTGTATAAACCGAACCAATGAAACGAACAAATAAGTGTCCGTTACCCTGTGCCCCTCTCAAAGTTTTTATATATACATGTTCTCCAAGCAGCTCACTCCTGAGAACATAAGGAGCTGTACGTTCGCCCGGCAGTGGCTACGTCAGCTGAACTCCTCCGAGGCTGATGTCGCAGCCTCGTGGTTCGGCCCCATGTGCTGCGAATTTTGTCATGGACTCGACGAAAGCACTGCACGTAATCGTGCAGAACGTCCTGTTCGTACGCAGAATGCCTCCAGGAATTACGTCCGGGGTATCCTTGGACGGCCAGCGTTACGAATTCTAAAGACAAGTCAAATCATAGGGAGGGTAAGATTTTCTCTGCAGGAATAACCAAACGCCGAACCGAGATAACGTCAAAAGGGCTGTCCAAAGCAAAACACAAAAAAGGACAAAAAAAAAAAAAGCGTCAGCGTTCCTTAAAAAATGCGCACGTTAGGACGCGTGCCTACGTTTTCACTTCGTTTCTGTGAAGATATCAACCACGCCAGCAGCACGGTTTTCCTCCTCACCTCATGGCTGTTGTCTCCCCCCTTTCTTGGGGGGCTATGTTGCGCTTTTTGGACTCCCAGGAGACTAGGGAGAGGGAAGTGACGTCAACAACGCAGCAAATGCAGATTGGATGTTGATTTTGTTTTCTTCTGTCAACATCCAATCTGCGTTTCTCTAGTCGTTGACGTCACTTCCCTCTTCCAAGCCTCCTGGGAGTTCAAAAAGCGCAACATAGCACCCTTGTTTTCGGAAGGTTGGGCACCGACACAGCGGAGGACGGCGAAAGCCAGCAGAGCGAGTGAGTGGTTGTCCGGACCCACGTGATAACCACGCTTCACACTTTTTTCCAAGGACAGAAACAGAATATAGCTTCCCCCCTCTCCCCTACTCCCCCTCCCCCCAAGAAGAAAAAAATTGAAGTTGACCGGAACCGGAGGGAAACCTCCACTTCCGGTACAGCAAATGCCGTGCACGGTTTCTGCTGCGTCCTGTTTGGACAGCGTCAGAGAAGATCGTATCGTGGTCAATCAGCAGAGAGAGAGAGAGAGCGGGCTTCAGGTTGGCAGAGACTTCCCCGGCGGAACCCGAGACGGAGTTGAGCGACGCAGACCATCTGACCGAGTCGGACCGGTTCGCTGCGGCGACGCGAGGCTCCTCGCTATCGGCGCGCTCTCCGAGGAGCGGCACTCCCCGCGACCGCTCGACGATAGAGTCCAGCTCGCTCCGCGGGGCGGCAGCTTAGCTCTCGTCGGCCGCCTCTTGCGAATCGAGAGAACGTGCTTTGCTGGCAAGTGGCGTCATTTAGGGGGGGATCTCGTTCGAGCAACACTGGTGCACGCTTCGAAAAAGAGCAGTGCTTATGGAAGATGGAGACGTCGCTTGCGGCTACGAGACGCGTTTTATGCTTTTTTCTTTCTTCTTTTCTTTCTTTTTTTTTTCTCTTTTCCGAAGTTCATTTCAGAAGTATATATACTCGTTCCGCTCGCTGGCACTTATTTAACCTTGTGGACGTACTTTTATTTATTTTTATTGTTTTTGGGAGGGGGAATCAGTAAGCGTAGATAAGTGATACGAAACGCTAAAAAGAAGTACGAATGGCCGGTGAGGAAATAATGACATCTCGAGTCGGAGACGGGCCTTTGAAGTTGTTATTTCAATAATCATTATCGTAAAAGAAGATGGCATTTATTAATAAGGACAGGTTTGGAATACGCGCGAGTGTAAATTGCATTAGCAGGGGAATAGAATGCTTGATCATCGAGGAATCTTCAAAGCACATCAGTTTAAACATATTTTCATTGCTGTCTTCTTTTGTCCTTCTTAATTCTTCCGGATCGCGACAGAAATATAGCGGGCTTTTGGGGGTACGGGGGAAGGGGGCGGGGGGAACAAGGTTTACTACTAATAATAATAATGTTTTGTGTATGTTTATAGCCGGAAGTCAGTCAGCCTCGATAGGCGTCTGATGTCTGAACTGTTGATGAGAAGTGATTAAGAAAACTTTATTCGTTCATCGGCCAGAAATATTTAACCCGCTGCTTTTCGCCGAAGCTAAGAAAATTGTGACCGTGTTACCCACAAGAGAAACGAGGTATAGAGCTAACGCATTACTAGGAATCACGAGCACGTCCGAGCGAGGAACGGCGAAGTTGTTCCCCGGCCCACCAACAACCTCAGGCACCGGGTGTACGACGATGCGGGAGCAGCCATCGCAAGATGAAGCACGGATTCGATTCGTTAATACCACCTATAAATTGCAAGGCATGCCTATTACGATGACGTCCTTTATATAATAACTGACACGATGAGAACGGTGTGGAGGTCTTTCAGATGTCCTGCCTCCATCGCCAGCTTCCCGCATTCGATAGCAATTTTGCGTCTCGAGGTCGGCCTCCAGCGTGCACGTGCAGACCAAGCAACGAGCGCGTGCTGGAGGCGCGGGCATCTCACAGGTATGCCTTGCCATTCTCGTCTTGCCAGTGATTGTAGCGACGACGTTCGACCAGGAAAGGTGCAGGCCTTTCCTTGTAGGAGGCATTGCCCGAGCCTGCGGCTGCCCGTCGGCGGCAGTCCGCGGGATCCCCTCTCGAGACGGCGGCAGTGTGTCCGCGCCAGACGGTCGTCCAGCGCGGCGGACGCCGGGGTCGGCCTGGGAGGCGTGTCGGGTGTCCCCGGAGACCTGTCCCCGTTTCCCGACCGGGATTTGGGCTCCCGGCCGCGGCGGCGGCGCCCTAACCCATCATCCGGCAGCAGGGATTAGGTCCGGCAAATAATCCTCCTCCCTCTTCGGGCAGAGAAACACCCGCTGGCTACGCGTGTTCGGGTTTCCCCCCCGCCCGGTCAGCGCGCGCGTGCAATTTCATACCTTGCTGCTCCGGTCGGGGGAGGCAGAAAGATTTGCCGGACAGCCAGATGAGAACGAAGAGTTGGTCCCGGGCGCCCAACAGCTCCCGGGAGACCCCGGCGGCCGCCAACCCGGGCACGCCGCCGCCGCTCGGAGCCCCCCGCCAAATTGTTTCTCATAAAGCGGGATTTGGCCTCCCCGCGCCCGCCGACACAAACCTCGGGTCCCAATTCCTCTTTTGTTTTTTCACGGTTTGTAGCCTCTCGTTGTACGTCAGCCTGTCCGCACGACGAAGACGACGACGACGACGAGCCGAAGTTGAGTGGTGACCGGTATAGCGAGCGGCGGTCGACCTCGTCTCGGCTTCTGTTTTCGGATAACGGAAGGCATGGCAGGGCGCTTATGCATGCTCCGTATCGAACGTTCTTTCGTGATGGTCGCCATGCTGAATTCTGACGTGGTTGGGTTAGGTGACGGAACATTTAGTAAAAAAAATATCAGCTAAACTTGTGGTAACCCTCGAAATTATAGTGCCTCTAATGGTACCCGAGGTTTTTGCACATTAGATAGAGGTTAGTTGTCAATGCTAGAGACACTGGCTAGATGAAGCCTTCGCCCCATTTAAAGGGTTCAGCCATGTGCATCCATTCATCTGTCCACTGAGACTCGTACCTGTAGTCGCAGCCACGGAATAGAGGAAACAGCATGTTGACGAAGCCCTGACCAAAGCTACGAGCTTCCTCTTAGCGGAGTCGCCACTGGGCATTCGGGTGGTTGTTAAGGTATTCAAAATACAGAATTCAGAGCTTTCCCGAGAGTTGCGGATATACACTATTGTGTTCTAGATGAAACGACGGAAACGCCCTGAATTCAAGGTGTGTATCGTTTTAATGTGTAACCACGTTCAACGACGAAACGGAACCCCATTTATATCAGCTTGGCTGGCGTTCAACATTTTGATTCGACTCCGTTGTCCTCGGACGCAATTGTGCTTAATGGGTGTGCTTCCAGAGAAGCTAATTAGATATTCTCTACTCTCCTGGTCTTTTGCTGCTGCGATCTCGAGATAAGCCGAGTACTGAAATTTAATTTATACCCACGTCCGCGCGCCGCCGCTCACAGTGTTTGAACAGGAGCTCCGAGATCCCGCGATGTGCGCCCCGCTGACGCATTATGCGAAACTTGGGCGGTCGAGGAAGTTGTGCTCCTGTGGAGATTCAGAGCGGAGCTTACTTGGCCCCAATCCGCGATCACTGATATCTCTCGTTTTCCTCACATGCGATATACAAACGCAATGAAATTGCTAGCATGTGACCAGCTTTCTAAGTCATGCTGTAGTTGTAATCCTGCGATCGTAGGCTAGTGCATGTAACTTGCCTTGGGTGCAGGTTAAACTACTAATAGCGCTACAGTCGTGCGTGTCCTTTGGGGACTCTCAAGAACATGCTCGACCAGGCAAACTTAGCGTAGACTACTACACAGAAAATATATCTCGTGGTACATAAAGTGTAGAACAAAAGATTTCTCCAAAAAGTAAACACACACACACACACACACGCGCGCGCGCGCACGCGTGCGCACGCACACACACAGACACGCACAAACGAACACGCACAAACACACAGCATACTAAGAGCTTATCCACCAGGCCCACCCCTTGCCGGCGTAACAAAAACAAATTGGTCACGATTCGAGCAATCTTCATCAGCATAATGCTGAAACTTCTACTTAGAGGGCAGTTATCGTGTAACCTAATGAAATACCATTCTGCCCAGTAGATGAACATGTAACGGACTATACTACTTGTTGTATACGTAGCACGTATCAGGGGGAATTACAGCGCGGGAAAGAAAGTATAATTCGTTTAAATTTCGTGAAACGCAATATGATCTCTACGCTTTGGCGCAAAAACACCAGGACTAAAGCCCCCGTTCGAGCCGCTTCGGGCGTTCCGTCACGGACCGGCGCGTTCCGGCCGCCCCCCGCGCGAGCCCCTTGCTCGTGGCTGCAGCCAGAGTCCGGCGCCGTGATGCGTCACCGGGCTCCTCGGACAGCCAGCCGCGCGTCCCTCCTAATTGGCGGCCATCGGAGTCGTCCGTGGCGAGGCCCGGTGGATGTCCGAAGGACGACGTCCATTCTGCGGAAACCCTCCATTATTGGATTAGCGGCGTCCGACGCACGGCTGTCTTGTCGGCGCAGACTGCCGCCCGCTCATAAACGCATTGCAGGGCCCATCTCGGTGGCGGCCGTAATGGAAGCGAGACGAGGCTTTGATGCGACTCCATCAGCGGACCGACGCCGTCGGACACCCGCTGGACGCACGACTCCAGCTCCTCGCGCGCGCCACTGGCATCGGGACGGCCGAGCAACAAGGACGCATGCTTGAGCGCTGCTGGCCCGTCTCTATTTGGCCTCCTCTGCGCTATTCCACCACCGCGGGGTCTGGAACTGTATACATCTCCGGACTGGCGTGTTGAACGCTTCTTTGTTCCCGGCCCTCAAAATCCGACTCCGTGGCGTCGCAATCTGTTATTTGGTGGATGGTCGCAATACTGGCAGTCTGTCTTTTTCGTTTCCCAACAAGCTGAATACCGCCAACTTCGGCAAACCATTTTCACTTCCGTTTTTTTTTTTCTCGGATCCTTTTGTTTTTGGCCCAATTTTCTCGTCCGCGCGCTGTGCCTTGCGGATGAGCAAATAAACGCACTTGAAGAACTCTACTCGGGCAAGAAATACTGTGGCACTCTTCTCGTGCTATCGACTCCCTCCGGAGTTTGAACATGGTCACTAGCCGGTGACAGGTGGTTAGGTAGCCCCCGTGGTGCCCCACTTGTCTTTTCCGAGACATTTTGTGTCTGATGCTTGAGTGGTGGTAGGCTAAACACAACGCACCAGTGGGAGTCGCAGTCCATACACCGTAGCACCTCAACTAACGCCGTTCCTTCGCCTGTATGGATACGGTCTGCTACCTCCAACCGGTCTATCCTTGATTTCAGCAGGTCTTCCAGGCGAAAAACAGTCTATTTCTTTAAGAAGTAGATGACAGAGCGTCTCTTACTCAATATCGTTTGAACGGTTAGGCTCTCATCGTTAAAGTCGGGTCAGCCTATAGGGGAGATGATGCGAGGTTAAACTTGGTCAGGTCGGAGTAGATATTTAATTTTCTTTTCCCTCGTCCGGCATTCCTTCCACGCATGACGATACGGTCGGGCGGGTTGGCTCCATATCGCGGCCCTCGAGCTGTGCCGGCTGAACCGCTGCTGTCAACGCCGGAGCGTTCTGCCTGGGCGGGCCTGGGGTTCGCCGGGCATTGTGTGCCGCAGCCTTCGTCACCGATGCTCCCACGGCGCCAACATCTATTTCGAGAGGCTCCGAGCTAGCGGACGCAACGACACCCACGTTCCCTCGCGGCCGCAGCCGCGAGCGCCCCGCTGCCCGGTCGGGCCCTGCGTTCCCCACGTCAACGATGACCTCGCACACTAGACTACGGTGACCGGAAGGCGCCTACACGACTCGCGTGCTTAGCGTCCTATACCGTCAGTGGGTCAAAAGTGCCCCAAAAATGGCAAAAAAAATGACGTCACAGGAGCCGGCGTGTCGTTGCCGTATGTCACGATCCTGGCGGCTGGTCCTGGAGGTTTGGGCAAAAGGTACGAGCGAAGGACCGAGTGTCGCTGTCGTCGCGGCGTGGCGACTCCTGGCTGCAGAAGCTTCCGTCGACTGTCAAGCTGGAGAGTGACCTGCAGCGGAACAGGCGTCTGCCGCCTGCACCTCCGCTGCTCTGGTGCACCGCCAGCATCGCGGCAAGCGGCAAGGTAACACTTTTATGACGTCATCATGCGGAAATCGAGGGACCAGATTCGAGGACGCGGTGAACACTTGAGTCGGGGACGCTTTCCAGGCACCATAACTGGACACACGGCTGGACCCACCGAGCTTGGGAACTCCGATGTGGCGTATCCCGAAAAAATCGAACCAATTTCCAATAACCGGAGTGGGGTGGGTCTGCTCACATCTGGCTTGTGCCCGAAGTCGTTGTTTCTATATATGGGTGAGGCGCCTGAACAACATATCTGTAACTCCGCTTACTTCTTTGTCTGGGCCAGTGTTGACCTGCAGTGCAGAAAACGCCCGTGGGTTTGTTTTCCCGCAGGTAGAGTGTATACTCCACCGCGGGGAACAAGTCGAGTGAACGACTTCGATTATAGGGTGCACCCTCACATATGCGCTTTGCTTATAGGACGGTGACATCAGGCCATTTTGCTCGCGACGAGGGGGATCGGTGACCGAGATGGGCTAGCGCACACCAGCTCGGAGCACATGGAGCGAAAGCTCGTGCTGCAGAACCCAGGGATCCTGGGTTGAATTCCCACCCCTGCCCGTTGCAATCTGCATGAGCAGCGTACCAACGTGCGGTCGTGTATCACTACTGCATGATGTGACACTAAAGACTACAGGCTAGCGGTTGTACTGCACTGGCTAAATTTCTCTTCTGCTGCTGAGACACCAGATGCCGGTTGAGGCTGACTAACTTCGGGCTATTATTATTATTATTATTATTATTATTATTATTATTATTATTATTATTATTATTATTATTATTATTATTATTATTATTATTATTGTTACTATTAATATTGTCACTATTAATATTATTATTACTCGCTGTATCTTTGTTGTTGTTGTTTTCTTTAGGAGCCTGTTACAGAGTGTCTCCGGGCACGAGCTCTTAGCACTAATTGTGCCGCTGTGGCATTTTGTTTCCGGCTATTTCTTTTTATCGTCTTAATGAACGCGTACCGTCAACATCGTGTACTACAAGGACTGGCATCACCCTACAGAAAAAACAATGAGGTACCCTGGTTTGATTTACAGAAAGAACTTAGTCAACGACGAGACAAAAGAAAAGA
The DNA here is from genome assembly GCA_013358835.2 of Ixodes persulcatus. NCBI lineage: Eukaryota > Metazoa > Arthropoda > Arachnida > Ixodida > Ixodidae > Ixodes > Ixodes persulcatus. The sequence goes on from JABSTQ010010279.1 coordinate 165,419, forward strand.
AGAAAAAACAAAGAAAGAAAAAAAACACGTTTTGAGGTAAAATTGCGTTGCGCGCCGTGGCAGTGAACATGAAGTGAGCATTTAAACCATTGCGCCCAGTGTTACAATACCTTCATCAGTTTCAGGTCGAGATGTTGTTTTTCGCCTTCGTCACCAGCCGATCAGTAGATTGAGTGATTGGGACTAGGAGTGTTCCGAGAGCGAATCACTGGAAGTTGCAGTATAGAGTAACCTGTTACTCCAGTTAAATTTTCATGCATCTCACAGATACGGCTAAAGGTTACAGTAGCTTGCAGTTACAGTTAAAGTTTAAAGTGACATACAGCTTGTATACAGTAAATTTTATAGGTGCTCTAAAATGTTACTGTAAGCTGCAGAAACTTAGTGTAAAGAGTAAAATGTTATTATAAAATTTAAGAAACTTATACTATAAACAATACACGTTGCAATAAACTGTAAGCAGTCAAGGATACAGAACACTGCAAAAAGCTGTGAAAGTAGCTCTTAAGATAGAGGTAACATTTACAGTATACCCTATCAGAAATATAAATGTATGCCAAATAAAGTTACATCCCTTAGCGTGAATGTATGATTAGTTGCAGTTAGACACAGAAAGTAAAGCAGCTGCGTTTCAGTTACTCGCGTAATATTCCAGGACGCCGAAGAATGTCCCGATTTTCGACCAAATTGTTTTCTCCAGCGCGTAAAAAATAACGGCGGAGTTCAGTCTTCCGTAACACAGTTAGAAATTACCCCGAAAATCTATGTCTAAGCTAAAGCTACTCTTATTTTGACGTTACTGAGGAAGTATTCAGTGTTTAATATCGCAACTAACTATACTAACCTAATTATTTTAATTAATACTTCACAGCTGGCTCAATATTGCGTAAGCTATGGTGATATTCGAAAAGGCAAAACTCTCGCACCCTCACTCTTTACCCCCCGGGGCACAGACACACACACACACACACAAATTTTTCCGAACCACAAATTGTTGCTACGACGGAATTAAAGGGTATATTCGAAATCACAGGGAGTTTCAGAATAGGGGTCCGTCATGGTTTGGTCCCCCCAAACAGCTTGGGACATTGCACCCCGCATGCACAGAATTTCGACATATGCGCCAATCGACACCACAAGCTGTTTGGGAGAGGCTAAAGCTCCGCGCCCCCTATTCTAGAACTCTCTAACACCATGAATGCTGTGATTCGAAAGTACCGCAAAAAGTGGCTCCATCACGAGGAGTCCCAGCGCGTCTCCCGCGCCCTTCGCGGATCGCCTCGATCCTCGTCGGGAGTCCCGAGAGCGGCCCCTGCGGCGCGCAGTCGGCGGCGGCAGACTTCGCCGACGTGGTGACAATAGTTTTGCGCGGGCCGCACGGTCTGTGGCCGCTATTTCGGGCAACAGAGCCACGATTCCCGCGCCCCTAAAAATGGGAGCCGCACTCCGCACAACGTCTGGGCAACCCCCGGAGGCAGCGCCGAGAGCACAAGATATGACGCCGCGGCGCCGCAGAGCGCTGACACCACGCGCGCGGGTCGACGGAAACGGGGGGAACGTGACCGATTCGGGGTCAGGAACGGGCGTGGTCGGAGGACGCCGATCCTCCCCTGGTCAAATCACTGGGCAGCCTGGGAGGACGTGGCGCCGATCAATAAAACATCGATCAGGAATTCATTGCCGAGGATACGGCAATAAGCCACGTCTACCTCATCTGACTATGGGAGGTTTCGGTGGCGCCTTTTATGGGGCTCCTGTCTGTGACATCACGACCTGGTTTATCAGTTACAAACGACAAGGTTGATGGTGTGTGTAAAAAAAAAAAAAACACGGTGGAAGCTTGGATTGGTCGCGTTCATTAACCCACGCCTTTAACGTTGGCAGCCCTGCATCTTTTTTTATTTCCTTCGATGAAGGTAGCATTAATCGTTCTAAATACGTCATAGTGAGCGTTTTGTCGATGGTGGTAGGTCAACGACAGCAACGCTTTTGTTCGAACATTTTGAGGATAAAGTATCTGACAATGTTACGTGTGACTAGATCTTTTTGTCGTTTTTTTTTTAATATTATATTTATTAGAAGTTCAATCGAAAAAAGAAATTGTCGCTCTTTATGACTTCTTTTCTTCTTGGTTACGTGCAATGGCGATAGAGAGACCGGAATATTTTTTTCCGGGTCGCGTAGGAGCACAGCCCGGATGACGCACCCACTCGAGAAAAGTGTGGCCACGTTGCGCAAGTTCCACCCTCGCCGTCGCGAGGAACGAGCTTGACTGCTATTTTCTTTTGACAGCCACGTGAACCGGGATCGAGAGCACGGGGTTGAAAGGAAGACTCGTCCGCGTTGCGCACGTTCCCGACGCTGCAAGATCGCGTCACCGGGCCTTCGGGTCCGTTGTGGTTCGTTCTACGCGAGTCTACAAGGGCTTTACAGCCTTACTTTGGCCCAGGGTCCAGACACGGAGGGAAGCATGTCCTCTCTTTGCCGACGTCTCCAGACAGAAAAACAAAGAGGATGTAGGCCCCCTTCAAGAATCACTCTTCACTCTCAGAAATAGCTGGTATAGTGCTTACACCCCTTGTCTTATATATAACACCCCAAAACTACATCTTGACGTTCAGTCCACTCAGGTCGAACTAATGATACCAAAATTCCCGAGCCTCTTGATAGATGTGTGATATGACTTAATAAATTGCTAATGTACGTATAAAATACTCCAAAGAACAAAACAAAAATCACAACATCTCCACGTGGTGAATGATGTTGATTGGGGCGAAGCTCTGGTGGTGCTGATGATACTGATTTTATTGTTCATATGTAGTGCTGATGGTGCTGATTTGTTTTTTATTGCTGATAGCTAGTGCTGAGTTCCGGGTTGAGTTTCGACTTCATTATTACTACTTTATGGTCGGTGAAATGCAGAGCCAGTGGTTCTTCTAGCGGATCAGCTTGGATCCGCTAGAAGCCGTGGGAACGCATCTCCACCGCTTACAACGGTCAATGTCAGAAAGAGAATGTGTGGTATGGAACGTGGTTATATACGCATTTGAGCACTTGACCGCAGATCCCTCTCGTCTATAAACGTTCAGCCAATGCATGCAAAGTTTAACGCGATTATATACGCATTTGACCGCAGCGCCCTCTCCTGTATAGACGTTGAGTGGCTACGTACAACGTTTCATCCATGATAGACAGATGGATGAAACATGGCCGAGTGGTTAAGGCGATGGACTAGAAATGCATTGGGGTCTCCCCGCACAGGTTCGGATCCTGTCGACTGCGCAAACATTTTTTCTTCTTTTTAAGAAGACAGATGGGATGGCAATCGATGTGAGCACGGACGCCGGACGGATGGACAAGGCTAAGGAGCTTCGCCCCTAAAAAAACACCGAGGCTTTGCAACAAGGCCAACAAAAACTTGAGCGTTTTCTTGTAGTTTTTAATGCATACATTAGCTATTTTGATAGGTTGTATCACTCGACTATCAAGCCGCTCGTGACAGTTGCTTTCGTCGTTTCGACATCAGTGGACTGTACGTCGAATTGTAGTTTTTGGGGTCTGATATATGGGACAACGGGTGTAAGTACCACACCCCCTGTCTCTGAGTGTTCTTCGCAGCCGTACATGGTATTCACGCAGTTTTGTCTGTAACGCGTTACAAGTAACGGCGATACCGATAACACTTTAATTTTTTCCGTAACGTAGTAACGTACTCGTTACATTTGCATACTTGTAACGGAAAAAGTACTTACGTTACTTATTTTGAATAGAGGGTAAAGCAGTTGTGTTAACCAATACATCTTCCTAAGACTTAAAAAAAATTACACTTCAATTCTTTTCGTGTTTTAGGCTTCAAATAATTTGAATTCTTGCACTCATACCACACACCTTCAAAAGTTTGACTCTTTCCCACGCAAACAATTTCACTTTAGAAAGGCCACAACGCCCATGTCCTTCGTTGCAGTGTCTAGAAATGATATCGTTGCATTAATGAAAAAAACGCAAAATTAACGCGCGTTATTTTTTAGCGGGGGCGGTAACGGGTTCTTTTTATTTGGTAACGTAGGATGGTAACGCTTAATATTATTTTTTTTTCAAGTAAAGAATAACGTATGTTGTCACTTCTTTTCGGTAACCCTTACAACACTGTATTACTTAAAGAAGAACACGTTACTACAAAAAAAAAAAAGAAGAAAAGAACTGAGTATTGCTGCTCGTGACTCGCTCCAAAACGACTTCTCAAACGCTTTCACTCAAAACACACAGCTTGTTTTAGGCTGAAGAGTGAAGGTAACACGTGACACGCTTCTGAACAAATGTTGCGAGGGCGCAAGTGGGCAGTCTATACTCCGTTTCACCTTACGATGGACCGCGATAAACGCTACGAACCATCGAAGCCAATCCAATGCCTTGTGAGTGCCATGTGACCTTCGAGATGTGCGCAACACGCCGCGCGGGGCGCGTAGTCAGATGATGCTTTCACTGCACGGGATTGGTTGGGATGGCTGGTATCGCCTGCTGCGGTTCAGCATAAGGTGAAACAGAGTATAGTAACAGTTGTAAACAAAACCAGAAAAAAAAAATTGAAAGGAGAGAAGAACGCAAACAAAAACACGAGGGTATCTTCTGAATGTGGTACCACGTGGCTGTGAGTAGAAGCATACAAGAACATTTTTCTTCTCTAATACAAGTAAATCACAGTGCTCAGCTTTTTAAAAACTTGGTACGGGTATTTGTTTTTTGTGTGCGTGTGTTCTTGCCGTACGCGGTATTGCTTTCTTTTTTCGTTCTTCTTTCTTTTACGAGTCGAGGCCGACGTGAAGCCCAACACTTAATCGCGGTACAAAAAACAATAGAAAACAAATCTGGAAAGTGAAGTTAAAAAGAGCATACTTCACTTCGGTGCTATTCCGACTGCCGAGAATCTGTCAGAATATCTATGTTCCGATAATTTCATCCGATTTCTATAGAAATCGGATGAATTTGAACTTTGCAGCCCCTTCCGACGCTTCTGGATTGTGACGCGGAAAACGACGTGAGCTGGGCTCTACATACCTTACTCGCTCTTTTCGCAAAAAAAAAAAAAAAGAGTCATCACCTTGTGCCTTGAAAGATAGTCTGCCGTCACGTTGTTGATACATCATACAAAAGACAGTCCGCGGACATGTTCTAAGCATGTATGAAGCAAACATGCTTCCAACATCCCTGAGGCCCGTCCGGAGATACTGCTGACGTCATCATGTTTGCAACGAACACGAGTGTTTTTTTGTACGATGTGTGAACTCTGTGATGTGCGGCTTTACAAGCACCACGTTACGTACAAGTCGGAATGCGAGGCTATGCGCTCTTTTTGCTTTCTTTTTTTTTTGTCCCTTGTGGGTTTCGGTGACAACACACCCCATGTCAATAGGTGGGAGCACCCTTCGGGGCTTCGAGAACGGCGAGGCGAGTGCGTATAGTCACCCCTGAGCTGAGAGTGCGGTGAGCGGAGCTCGTCGCATCACCAATCAACCGCCTCCCTTTCGACACCTAACACCGCTCTCGGCGTGTGGGTACAGGAGAATGATCACATAGCGAAAGGTAGACCCACGAGCACGTATAGCTTCTACCGCGCTGTCAGCCCAGGGAGTAGACCGGGAGTAGAGTATACAGCCCGAATCCCCAGAGTACGGACCTCTCCGGCGAGGGGAGGGCGCACAGGCAACGTAACTCACACTAACAACACCCCTTCTGGCGGTTAAAGGGAACACCTCAACTTAAGCCATCGGCAGAAAAAAATAGAAGAAAACAAAAACAACCTAAAATAGCCCATCTTGTACACTAGCGCACATATCGATTACAAAAGCCGTCTGTTTGCTAACCCCAATCGGGAAAGGGGGTATCAGCTCAATCGGCAACCCGAAAGCATACAAGAAAGAAAACTTGGGAAATGAGGTAGGGAGAAAGAGGGGAAGAGAGGCGGAAGCAAATGCAATAGAATCGTCGTTTTCGTTTTTTTCGACTTTAATATTTTAAAGTTACCTTGAACGTCCTTGTGAAAAATATAATGAATAAATACTTGATTATATATATATATATATATATATATATATATATATATATATATATATATATATATATATATATATATATATATATATATATATATATATATATATATTTCTTTTTTGAGTACACACATATTAGTCTGTGATCGACGCGTGCCGTTCTAAAATATGAAACAGGTTTTTCGACAACGGGCGCAACATCCTTAAAAAAGATTGTCAAATAATAAAGTAGTTCAAAAGGGACACGTTGCTCGCACCCCTGTAACCTGTATTAATTCTAGATAGCATTTCGAGCGGCCCGCTTCCCCGACGAGATCAGGCGACGATATCGGAAGAGTCGTGACCCGTGGCAACCGCGTGCATGAAAAGCCCCGAGTTGTGACGAACCGTCATCGGGCGCAGTCTGGGACTCGTAGCATGGCATCACTCGGAAGCTTCATCCCTTGTCCCGACCGAGCCGTTTATCCAGAAGCTAATATAGAGATCAGTGACACATACACACATCCCCAATTGTGCGCCCGCACGTGCGCACCCGAGCGAAGCGGACAGGCGCCACCAGGCAGCGGACCGAGTGACTGGCTCTTTATAGCACCGGCCCAAATCTCGCGTCGAGGGCCGCTTCTGGATGTTGTCGTTGTTGTTGTCTATTTGGTCCTAGACTGACTGACATGAGCGGCCCAAACGGAACAACGGCGCTTTTTTGTTTGCGCCGTCAGAACGCGAGCTCCTCCCGCGTCGTCTCCTCTGGGACGGCGATCGGCGGTTCCTCGCGCCCGCGCGGAACGCGAACGCGTCATCCTCGTGGGCAATACAATAAACAAGGATCCCGCGGCCATCCTTTCCTTCCCCCAATCCCCTCTGCGGCCTCATTCTCCCACCCAGCCCGAAACGAGCAGTTTGTGACGTCGTTGGGGCTGTTGGCCGACTGAACGGACCGACGGTTTTCGGCGCTGACTGATCGCCGAATACAGGGAGGGTGTCGATACGACATCCGATCGACCCAACCAAAAGATTCGGTCGAGGTTCCACGATAATCTGCGCCGAAGTTTACAATAAGTGACAAGAAGTAACCCGCGTATGACGAAGCATATTTTGTAAAAAAATGCACAGCGCCCTCCAGTTCATTCTGCTGCCCCACGCCACCATTATTCTTCCGCAAACCTGCATCCTCAGTATGCCGGCACAGCAAGGAATATCCCTGTGTCTGTATATACGGTACACGTTTGCAAGCAGCCATTCTTCAAAAAATATCTTAATCGCCGTACACGTACAAAAACACAAAATAACACGTTATTTTGTCAACTGTGGGAACGCCTTAGCAAGGCTGGACGGTCAGGCGACCTATACGCAGCAGCAGCAAATTGTCAGCTCCAGGTCAGGTTCGTGCTTGCAAACGTCTACAGAGTGACGGAATGTTCGCTGGGTAGAACAGAAGCATGTACACTGCACTACGCACTCACACAGGCACACTGTTAGAAGCTCCTGGATGCATACGGCACCGCGATGCACTCTCCTTGCCCACTTCATAAAGCCACCGAGAAGGGCGAGTGACATCGCGTCCCGACGATCGTGCAGACTCAGACGCCACTGAGACCGATGACCAGATGGAGCATGCCATTGATGGTCCTTGACTGGCTGAACCTATACCCTGTGGTAAGCCGCGCTTCAGAGTGACGGACCTTCTGCCATCTTGTCGCTTACAATCTTTGTTGAAAGTTGTCCGTTTAAAGCTACATTCCTTGTTAATTTTCCGGCTTACTGTCCAATAATAATTGGGGTTGTGTGAATATGTATACCGCGAGTCGTTGGACAGCCATATTAAAGTTGCGACGAGTCTCCCAGCTGTAGATGAGCAATTTAGCCAGTGCAGTACATCCGCTAGCCTGGGTTCTTTAACGCGCACCACGCAGTAGTGATACATGACCGCATGCCGGTACGATGCTCATCCAGATCGAAATGGGCAGGGGTGGGGATTGAACCCAGGATCCCTGGGTTCTGCAGCGCGAGCTTTCACTCCACGTGCTCCGAGCTGGTGCTTACTGTCCAAAAAACTGTGAACACTGTCATTACATGGGAATAATTACTTCATACACCTACAGAAATCTGCGTTCTTTTCAGTTTTGTGCAACCAGTTCAGGACCGCTGTTTTCACGTCTGAATACTTTCGAGTGGGAGGTGTGGCAATATCCTCTGTATACAGCACCAGCATATTCTTGTGCGGCTACAGTTTACTTGGTAGAAAAGAAAAAAATATGAAAACAAGATTAGTGGATAAGAATTTCAAACCGCAGCAGCTGTGGAAACCGATCGTGGCCACGAACTTGCTGCACAAAACTAGAGGCAAAGCAAGTTGTTTTGTGTATGTTTATACATCCGGAAATTAAGACTGCCTCAGTGGCCGTCTGGTGTCTCACTGTAGATGAGCAATTTAGCCAGTGCGGTGCAACCGCTAGCCTGGGGTCTTTAACGTGTACCACGCAGTAGTGGTACACAACCGCACACCCGCACGATGCTCATCCAGATCGAAACGGGCAGGGGTAGGGATTGAACTCAGGATTCATGGGTTCTGCAGCGCGAGCTCCACGTGCTCCAAAGCCGGTGTGCGCTAGCCCACTTTTATGCGCGGTTATGACGAAGTTCTAATCTTACTTTGCGATGAGTGTTGGCAGTTTTGAGATGACTACGCCTATGGTGAATAAGCGTTAGAAATAACGGAGAAGATGCAGGCGTTCTAGCGAACTTTAAGCATCTTGAACAACCGAAACTAGAAACAAAAAGTGGAAAAGACACATACGTCCCGTTAGTATACTTCTCTATTTTCGTGTTTTATCCAAAGTGCACTTTAACTTTTTTTATTGACGTGAGTATTTTTTTTACAAAGGTGCAACTTACAGTTTTTCTTACGACACTGCAGTATACATATAGTATATCATAGTTTATAAACAAACAATAACTCAACTCGCAAAAAAAAAATCCTCTTTGGATTAACAAACAAGTCTTTGTAGATACATATTGTCATATCAACTCTTACCTTACTTCTACATGGGAGCCAGAGAAAAAAGCGAAGTCACCATAAACATGCACATTTTTAAATTAAAGCACCCAAGACAGCGCGTCAGACGCCATTCAACGTTTTAACGGGGTGTTGCCAAGTTCGCGGGCATACGTTTTGAAGGCAGTTTGACATGTGATAACTAGATAAAACAGACATTGTAAAGACAAAAAATAAACACGACGTGGAGTTTCTTTGGCCTCCCTGTAAACTTCTGTTCTATATAACTTATTTTTCGTATATAATTTTTTGTTTTTTCTCTTGCGGGTATGTCAGTTGTCAGCGAGGGAGCGAATGATGGCAGGTATGTGACACCAGAGAAACTGCGTAATTCAATCAGAAACACACAAACACAAAAAAAAATCTAAGATGGCCGGGACCGTTGTTACAGGAATCCCCTTAGTGCAGCTTTCGAATGTCAGCCGCCCGCGTCCGTGACACATTTTCTTCCGCGCAATCTGTTTAACGCCTCAAGAAGATATGTCACGACGACACCATCCAATTGTGCCCGACATAAAGGATTCCGGAAATGGGCTCATCTGTTTCTTGAGCCTATAACATTTTCTCCAAAAAAGCGTCTCTGCTGACACGAATCATTATATATATCTTTATATAAGTATAAAGATATATGTATAAAGATATATATATATATATATATATATATATATATATATATATATATATATATATATATATCTTTATACATATACACACTTGGTTTTCGGTCTTGGTTGAAAGACTGAGCGAGTGAATGGTTTGTGCAGATTGAATGACCACACGCCGGTATTCTCCTGATCCGAAAAGAAACATGCAGGGACGGGTATTGAGCCAAAAAGAATGATCCATGGCTTCCACAGCGTGACTCTTATTTGCACTAAAAAGCCTGTATAGATTATATGCTAGAGTTTTAATCGACGCCAAACGAAACGGGTGTGAACTAGGCGGAAGGCAAACTATTGTGCATGATCAGCCGTCGATTGTATAGCGAACAAAGTGCGCAATCCAAACGTTAAAACTTGACCATATCTTCTTCTTTTTTTTTAATTGTAGCTTTATTATGTGAGAGGGAAGTGGAGACGTTTCCAACTGTTTTATTCTCTATATGCAATTTCTTCCTTGGTTTAGCACGGACCGGACGGTTGGCAAAATGGAACGAATGGGAGCTGTTTCTAGCTTGTATATTTTAAATGTATTGTGGAACTGAGCTTCTGTATTGCAACGTGCCTCAGTCTCGGAGTCGCAAATAAGTTCAGATTGAAAATGTAAATAGTCTTTCTTTCCGTCTCTGGCGCTAGAGAATCGCCCTTCAGAGATTCTAAATCAAAATACACCAAGTTCCCTCGCGAGGGCCTGAAAATGCCTATCCCCCCAATGTGTTTCCCCTGTCCTGCACTCTAAGAAAAGCCTGCGCGTCTACTAACCCGCCGAACGCTCGAAGAACCAATCTCTGCGATCTACGAAATCAGGTCAGCGAAAGATGAGGCGGAACATCCATTTATACCTCAAAATGAAGTCTGCGCTGTGGCGTTACGCAATGCTAAGCGTCATGCTTGCATTGCGTAATGCCACAGCGCAGACTCAATTTTGAGGTCTAAACGGAAGTTCCGCCTCATCATTCGCTGAGCTAATTTTGTATACCGCAGAGATTGGATCTTCGAATGTTTTGCGGTTAAGTATGCGCGCAGGCTTTTCTTAGAGTGTAGCGTTCACGTGAGTTTTACGTCCTAAAATATAACCCGTGTAGTTACTTATGTTGAGTAATCATTCCGAAAACGGGCTTTTGGCCGGTGCCATCTTCGGTGTTTGTGTATATGGCACGGGCATTGCTCGCTTTCCGAAGCGACGAGTTCATGCTTGCTGGGCCGCGAGTTTGTAAACAATAGAACACTTTAAAAGAAGCCCGTAGGTCTACTTTCCCGCACAACACTCGAAGAACCAATCACTGTAACTTACGGAGGCAGCTCAGCGAATGACGATGCCGAAACATATAATTAGAGATAATACTGACAATGCCTGGCAGATCACCACGAGAAACGGCCGCTGAAAGACAACGGATGAGAGGAGAGCCACGTGACTGGCGCCCCGCTGCGTCGAGACGCCGAAACACACTTCTCCCGAGCGAACAAGTGTGTTTCGGGTCCTCGCCGCTGCAAAAGCTGTGCGCTGACGTCCAGGTTCCCCGAGAAATGGCTCTTTGATGCTCTGTGCTACCAGATCCTCGCGCTAGAAATCTGCGACTGGGTATGGCTCCGTCGTGGAACTGCCAGGCTTTGTGAGGAGGCTGTGGTTTAGACCTAAAACCACAGACTGAGTTGCATTAAAGGGAAACTGAACCGAAATTTATATTTCGCGAAATAAGGCTGCAGAAGCGTTGAACGTGACACTAACAACTCCAAAACATCACTGATACATCGATATCTCAAACGGATGGCCGTACTTTTGGAAAAGAAGGGCGCGATGAAGCGAGGTCTTTGACGTCATTGTCTTCCTGTAAATGTGAGAAATAGGAGAAGCGGTCACTTTCCTCCTCCTCGCTTCGGTTCACCAGCTCGACGCGACATAGCGATGAGGAGAGGGAATGAGAATCGTGACGTGACTTGTCTCGTCGGCCTCGTCGGCCGTGTTCAATCGCGCACTTCTTTTCCAGAAATACAGCGATCCGTTAGAGATATCGCTGTATGAGAGATATTTTTGGGTTTTGCAGCGTTCCGCCTATCCATCCAGTTTTGTTCTGTGAGCTCGAAATTTTGGTTCAGTATCCCTTTAAAGGAGCTGTGCAACGATATTCAATTGGAATGTTTTTCACTTTACACGAGCTTACAGGCACTAGTGGGACTCAAGGATACTCGCATGCAATGCCACTGGCCAAGAAGCTCCTTTGTTGCGGTGTAATTTCAAGGACAAAAGCGATCATTTTCATTCAACCTCTCCTTTGCAAAATTCGATGACGTAACGCGGGGATCGCAGTACACCCATATGACGATATTTGAATGCGGTTCATAGATTGGACCCGAGCATTGCGTGGGCACTCGATTTGGGCTCGTGATAATTGATAGCTCGAGAAGCATTCGGGTAGTGGCCCGTGTCCAATCGCTGCAACGACGACAATAGCCGAGCCATAACAATGTCTGGAACTTAGCGCGTGTCCTGTGCTTTTCCAACCCCAGCGCGTGGCTATGATCAACATTGGCGGCATATAACCGGCTCCAGATCACGTGGCCGCTTGTTCTGGCTGCAAGTTGAGGGTGTGAACGCTGCTCGTTTTTCTTTAATTTTTTTCTGGGACTTCTATCGCGTGGGGTGAAAAACGAACGCGTGTTTCGTAGGTCTTACGTCAGGGATCCGTTCTAAGCGGTATTTGCGCATAGTAAAAAAATTGTTGCATAGCCCCTTTAAGCAATGAAAAAGTTCGCGCTTGCAATATGTCACAACTCAGACAGCCTTGTTATGTCTAAACATATGTTTCGGCATCGTCATTCGCTCAGCTGCCTCCGTGGGTTGCGGTGAGTGGCCCTCCGAGTGTTGTGCGAAAAAGTAGACGTACGGGCTTTTTTTTTTTTTTTTTTTTGTTTAGCGTCTATGCGTTCATCGCTTAATGAGACGCTCTCGACGACAAGCCGCAAACGGCAGGTCCCTTTCTTTCTTTCTCTCCTCACCTACGAAAGCAGCTTCTTTGCAATTCGAACAATGTTCGGCAGCACCGAACGTTCACGAACACGTTCCTTCGGGGCCAACACAGCGCCAGGAGAGTAGTAGTGCGCCTGCTGGCAGTGCCGGTCGCATGTCGGTCCATTGGAGCAGGACGCTCGATGTGACTGACATTTGGGTTCGGCGCTCATCGCCACCACCGACTTTGGATGTGAAGAGCCTCTTCCTCTGCTCACGAACGCACTCGGTTCACCTCTAAGCTTAGAGTGTGATGGAGGCTACACGCTCGTTGAACTATACTTCGTTTCATGTTATGTGCGAGCGAAGTCAAAGCTAGAAGCGCGAGCCCAACGCTCTGAGCGTTCCGACTTCGCACATGCGCTCGTGCACTACAGGCGCTGTTACAAGCAGCATGCTTGCGCTTGTAGCGTCGGCTTCGCTCGCACATAAGGTGAAACGAACTTTAGTCGTGCCTTTATGTTTCGCCACGTGCTCACGCCTCCGTCCATGCCCACAGAGCGGGGTCAAATGATGAAAGAGCGGAGGTCGATTGGTTCGGCGAACTTGTAGCTTGCCTTGGCATCAGCAGAAAGGTGAACGGAGTATCGGCGACGTGCGCCACTAAAAGCGTCGATGTGGTCGACCTTCTCCGATTGGTCGAACCCTCATTATGACGTCTTGAGTATGAGGAGCACTCTCTACCTTCATTATTGAAAAAATAGGAGGATTGTCAGACTGTCAACTTTGACAGTGTTGGTTTAAGGACGCAACAACCGCAAACTTCCACCGCTTTTTTTTTTTAATGCGCGTTATTGCATTTGTTGCTGGAAAACGATAATCAACTTCATGGCGTCGCAGATAGGAATCATAAGAGAGAGTCACCGAAAACTCTTATCGCCAAAAGCGTCAGCAGAAGAGATACGAGAAGTTTGGACGCACGCGTGTTCCTCCATGTTGAGTTGGAGCCATGCACTCGGCAGAGACCACTGCACCGCTACTGGTGGAAACTCGCAGTGTTGCGTGGGAACTTCGAGACGGGGGGAAGGGAAAGGGGACAGCGTTGTTTAAAAATGGCAGAGGCGGTCTTTTTTACTCGACGATTTTTTTCATTCGGAATGGCGGCGGCTCACTCTGCGAGAGAGCGGAAGCCCGGCCGCGGCGAGTGTGGGTAATGCGGATTACAGTCTTCTAGGCCGCCGGTTCGCACCACGCAATCCACAAAACGGGCTATCACACTTAGCGCCGTCTAAGCGGCTTCGAAACCAGCAACAAACAAGCACTGATGATGATGATGATGATGTCCGAAAAAAGAAAAACGAAGGATTTTAGAGAGTAAAAATGGGGGTCAGAAAAAAGACAAACTCAAGAGGGGTGGATTAAAGAAAAAAAAAAGCGGACCAACGGCACTAACGGACGCGCGGACCTGCAGGCCTCACGAAGCCGTGCCCGCCGCCCCTTCTCTCGCGAGCCGCGGTTTTTTTAACGAGGCTTTTTTTCCGGCCCCCCCTCGCAAAAGATTCACTTGCACTTTTCTTTTCCTCGAAGGCGTTGTTAGAGACGAACGATTGTGCAGCGACGCCCCTTTCCCTCCCCCGTCCGAAAGAAAGGGAAGAGCGGCCCATGTGTCGCGGGGGCTTTTTCCTTTCGACCGGTTCGCAAGACGGGCGCAGCAGAAGCCCGGCTCAGTTCGCAGAACATTTCCGGATTCCCCTTGTTCGATGCATTCGTCAGACCTCATTTTTGTCTCTTATGTATACGACGCATTAAAGGACCTATATTAAACTATTGCGTAACATGCTGCTATCACAATGTAACCCTTCGCGTCTCCACTTTTGAATACATTCCTTTTTTTTTACTTAATTGCCTAAATAAATTTGTATTTATTTATTTGACAGTAGATTATTCAACGGACTTTTAATTAACATTGTATAGCTTCGCTAAACAGCCCGAAGAAATAAAGGCAATATAAAAATAAAACTCTGAATCAGATAGAATTTGGTTCATGTTTTTGCTCGAAAGCTACTCAAAGAAATCTGGAGTTTCTACTTTCCGGCAAAGCATTTGGGGGAGAGCCAATCGTGCATTAAACACAATTACAAAAAAAGAAAAAAAAAACAACGCGGGACGTGGCGAGAACCCGAGCGTCTTACAATCGCGTAGTGACCAATAAAATTGCGCCACGAGCCGGTAAGAACGACGAAGAACGGATCAGAAAATGAGAGGCGTGTAGCCACGTACCCTCCATTTCTTAAAATGGCATTGGCCAAAAACTAGATGAGAAATTTTCTGGGTTAGATCTCCTCCCCTGCCTTTTCGATCTGGTTGAGCATAGATCCCCGGCTTATGGCTGGAACACATGTGCCAAGAATCAACCGAAGATCGTACAGAGTTCGGATCGCGGGAAAATAGTTTCATGATATATCCTCGAGAAACCAGGGTATTTATTGGAGTAATGTACGTAGACGGTATGATTTTGGTGAAAGCACTGAAGATTGTTTTGTGATAGACACCAGCCCGTGGTTTGTTTTTCGACTAGTGATCTGGAACTATTTTCCCACGTTACGAATTTCGCGCGATTTCCGCAGCTCTTGGCACATGTTTTCCAGCCTTTAAACACTCACAGCTTTAAAAAAAAACAAAAAAAAAACACGGCGCGGCTGGCCAAATTTCACACCTATGCTTCGCACCTGTACAGTGCAGACAGGGGCACGTGAATCTATAGCTCAGCTGAATACTTCGCTTGAAGGAGAATCAATTAGGCATATAGATGGCACTTCCCAAAGACATGCTTGTGCCCGTGCCCTTGCTATTGATGTTTTGTGAGATGGAACATATATAGCTAAGACACCAGAAGCCAAGTTAAGTCTATACTCGTGGTATGCTTTCTGTGGCAATACAGTCAATGCTAGGGAAGAGGATGCATCAACTGCTGTATATACGCGCTTTCCTCCTTTCTTCGGATTGCCACAGAAAGCTGACCGCGAGTATGGAGACTTCTCAGAAGTATAGAAAACCGTCTTCAGGGAAATCAAATGTGCAAATCATGAAATGTTTTTTTTTTTTAAGTTCTATAAAAAAGAAAACATTTTAAAAAATGTCCGGAAAGTCGAATAAAATAGAGTTACAATAGTTCTTGGGAATAATGCTAGGAATAATATTTAAGAAAAAGCTACAAGGACCAATAACAACATACTATGATTTGGTACACGATTGTTCCGCGATTCATGCTCAACTCATGCTATCAATGGGATGCGGTAAACAACACCCTCAGTGGGATAAGCGAGCAATACAAATGTTACTGAGACACGCAATATGACGATAAATGACAACAGTGTGATATTGAACCACCCTGTTTTCTTTTAAATACAACTCAAACTTGCATAAATTGATTTGTGCCAGTAAGTTAAAGAAATTGGTGTTTATATGTTCATATATCCGGAAGTTAGTCTGCCTGTGTGTTCCATGTGTGCTCCATGTGCTCCATGTGCTCCGAGCTGGTGTGCGCTAGCCCACTCGGCCACCGATCCCCCGCCAGCATGTTAGACGGGGTACTCTCCGGTGTATTATATATTTTATCCTACCTCTTCGTCTTTTCCAATCAACCAATTTGTCTCTTTGTACTTTTTCTTTGTGTCAACTAAGGTCAGCAGTAAAATCGGAATGTGACATCCGAAACGTTCTTGGTGTCTGATTTTAGAAATTTTTGACGATCCAAGCAATGCTGCCCCTTGATCATCAATGCACTGATCATCCTTTGTACCGTGGTATATCTCATCCAACAAGTACCTTGCTTCACTATATGTATATATAGCAATCAAATAAGGAACTTGGCGTGATACCCGTTGACATTGTCTTTACAAGACAAAGCTTAATAGACCCTTCTCAAAAGTCCGTCAAGCATCACTGGCGGTCGCCATTGCTTGGACACGAAGCGCGTGACTAGATCCAAGTTCTCGCCCGATGCTCAAGTAGCTCTCGTGTCATTACATGCTCAGAGTACGTGATCAGGCAATGGCGGACAGGCGTTTGCGCGGACTTCTGGAAAGGGTGTATGCTAAAAGAAAAAAAAAAAAAAAGTCATGGTTCGCAACCTCTTTTGCTGCTGTAGCCGTGGCATGTATACACGTTTGCCCATTGCAAGTACGGCCTGAGGGCGCTGCCATCTTGCTCGCTTGGGACGTGCTTAGGCGCGTCATAATCCGAAACAAGACCGTGAGCTCGTTTCGGATTACGCGCTGTTTCCAAACAAGCCCACACGAGGTGTGCACCCCTCGTGTGGGCTTGTTTGCAAACAGCGCGCTGTCCTATGCCTATTTGTACTTTTTCTTCGTGTCAACTAAGGTCACCATAACTGGTGTTGGGAAAAAGCGCGCTGTCCCATACGATTGCCGTCGCCGTAACTGGGAATGCAGCATTCGATTTGCCCGAAGATTCAAGCCCTGCTGAGCGTGCACTGCGCGACACAGTTAGCACGAGCATGACATCGCCGCTCTTTAGCATTTTAATTGAACAGGGTAGCGCCACTAAAAAGGCTACGCTTCAGAGTAACGACACTTGGCCATATTGTGTCTTAAAATCATGGTTGCCAGTTATCTGAAACTTTATCTGAAATCACAGGAAACGTTTTTCCGCCCTCCACAAATGATTAAACTGTTTGCTAGAAAGAAAAGGAATATTACATGAGCTTCCTAACACTGAATCTAATGCTATGGAAGTCGCACGTTTCAATCATGACGATCGGCAGTTGCGTCTGCTCTGCACAAGTCCCAAAATGGTGGCGCCCACAGCAATGTCAGGGAACAGAGTGCCGATAATCTAAGCGCAGCTCATTTAGTGGCTCTAGAATAGGGTATTGACGGGCATCATATTTCACCGCTATTGCCCCAAATGAGCACTTTCCATCACTCTAGTAGTTTTGGTGACAGCCCTTCCATACCCAAAGAAAAGTAGAACAAACCAGTCAACGGCTTGATCGAGCTAACAGTGTCACGCGATGTACGTGTGAATGACACTCTTCCAGGACCGACCGTATCCCCCGTGTCCGTGCGGTTCCTGGGGACACTGTCAACGGATCGCGGGCTCTCTTATGTCGCCACGGCAAAAGCCTCTACCACTCGGAAACTCAAGCCTGGACATTTTCTGCTCAATAGGTTGGACCCCTACGCTCAAGGTCGTTCGAAATGTTGTTTGTTCTGGCTTTCTCGCGGCAGCTGAAGACGGCATAGGCGATGAAATCCGCGTCCTGACGCCATGACGGGTGGGAGGGGGACGACCCCTTCTCCGCGCAGGTCCTCTTCCAGCCGCCTGCCGCACCCCTCAAAGCCCCCGAAAGTAGAAAGGGCCCAAACAGCCAACACGGGACGTCGAGCACGAGTCTGTTTTCCTTTGTAGGGGAGCCCTCCTAGCTCGCATGCGCGCCGCCGGCGAGAGCCCCCACCATTGGCCGCGTTCGCGCGCGCGCCGGCTGGACCCCGCGAGAAGTCTCGAAGGCGGACGGACTCCCCGCTGCGTCGAGGAACCGCGCTCGCCTTCCTAGGCTCTGACCGCTCCGAAAGAGCGCCGTTTTTCTCTCTTTTTCCCCTCGCGCAGATTTATGGCAGCGACGGCAGAGAAATGGCCGGATGGCCCCCGCGAAGCTGCCCCGCGGAGGAAGAGCGGGCGGAGGGGGGTTAGCGGCCGGCAGCACGACGACGCGCGAGGGGCAGTGCGTGGCCGGCCGCTCCTGCCAATGGGGAGGGGGCAGCCGAAGGCGACCGAGGGGGGCCAGTCCCTTTCGCCGGTGCCCCACGCAGGAGACTGACCCTTCTGGGCCGCCTGCGCGACATGTACCGCCAACACCAGCACCGTCGACCCCTTCCGCCCTCCCCTTCACGAAACATGGCACTGCGTGGGGATCGGCGAGGAAGGAGCCACCCTTCGGCGAGCGACATGGACCACACCCAGCCGCTTCGGTGTCTCCTGTAGAAAAGCGCCGGCCTATTGATCCCAAGTTGGCCGATCCCCGGACGAGGTGTCCCGCGAGCTACAGAGGTATATTGGGGAGAAGGCGCCGTGAACTAAAGAAGTCTCGATGGCGCGTCCAAAGATCCTCGGACGGTTTAAAGTAATTGTTTCAGCGCTTCGCCACGGAGTGATACAACGTAAACCAAAGTTGGCTTGGGCACGTACATCCCCCTTCCCCCCCCCCCCACACACACACACACACACACACGCACACACACACATATTCTAAATTAGCAATGCAGGTCGCTCGAGGACAAATTCTTTCCAACCTCGTTAACCCCGCAGGAGACAGAGCGTTTACTTCGACACGTACACGTCGCACGGAATGTTTGACCGAACGCGAGCCAAGTCATGACGACGTGCGGTGTGAGCGTGTCAGAGTGGCACAAGGTGGACAGTCAAGCCTGGGTCAGTATTGTCCTCGGTTCGGGCCGGACAGTTTCCACCTTGTGTCCTGCTCGGGTGGATGTGTACACAAGGGTGCAGAATGTGTAGTGCCTGGTTTTCACACAAAGGGCGGCGAGGAGAAGACGGCGTCTCTTCTCGCCAGGAACACTGTGGATCGCGTATTAAGTTGAACTCGGTCGGTCAGGAAGGTTCCAGGTAAGAAAGCATTCTCTTTCACGTGGAGGCGCGCCCAACCTCCGCAGATATGCACTGCCTGGCGTAGCTTATACCACGAGTGATTTTCCTATTCATTATGACGACCACGACGAGCATTACGGGGCGTTGGGGTTGCAGTGATGGCAGCCCTTGGAGCCGTGAGGTTGAAAATAGTTCCGGACGGCGTACAAATGCTCAAAATGATAATAGTTGCCCCGGCAGCATATTTTTAGGTTTATACATTATGTGTGTCAAGGACGCGGGCTATCATGATCACAATTTTAAGAAACGGTCATTTCTCTTATGAATATGGATGCTGTAAGCAATCAGTAAGCTCGGGAAATGTAAAAAAAAAAATAGAAAATTGAAATGAAAACTCAAATACCAAAAAACACATATAAAGAGAAAAAGAAACAATAACTGGAAGCGGATGGGTTAGATGCAACGGGTCTACAAAACTCTACAATGAAACAGTTCATGAGTTCCTGTTGTGAAGTCTCCTAAGCAGGGAGCCCACAGCGCCGGCGAGCGCCCTTCCGACTTGGGGCCGCGTGTGCACGAAGAAGCGAACGGCGTCGGCGAGGCCCTCTCGAGTTTCGAAGGGCACAGCTGCGTGACGCCGACACAGCGTGCATCTCGTCAAAAAGCGGCCGCCGATGGCCGCTCTGGCCGCACCGCGATCGGATGACGCGCACGACGTCCCATCGGAAGCCGTGCCATGTTCACAGCTTGGAGAAGTCTCGTCGTACGCATGAGCAGGAGGACTTTTCAAGGACTTGTGAGCCGAGAAGGGGCTGCTCGAATTTATTTTCACAGTAAGAGTTTCCGCTGGGAATTTTCCAGGGCCAGGAGTGCGTGCCTGTATGGGTTCTCGTGCCTCTTTTCGCCGGGTTCTCTTAAAAGTGAAAGCCACAGCGCATATGCAAAAAAATCAATTGAAAATCGCCAAGAATTCAGAGAATCCGAAAATCGTTTCCAGCTGTCTCCAAGAAAGTAGGGTATTTACTCTCGGCGAACTGGAGCGTGCTCGTAAGTTACGGGTATAAAATGAAAAGCTACAAAAAGGACGAAAAGATACAATCACTAAAATAAATTATATCGTTTCGTTAAAAGTATATTTAGAAATTCTGTGAGATAAATATCTCCTCACAGTTCGTTTTACAAACATGATGCGGAACTACTTTTTCATATTCCAAAATTTGTGCGAAGTTTCCGCCTGACCTTTCGTGCATTAGTCCCAGACTTGATGCCCGATCCACTTGGTGGGATTTTCACTGTCACGACGTTGTTCGCGCGGCAAAAAAATAAAGCCTGAAGGCTGGTTCACACATTTGCAACCGTTGCGTTCGCATGCAACCGAAACGACCGTAAAGGCTGGTTCACACATTTGCAATGGTTGCGTTCGCATGCAACCGAAACGACCGTAACGACCAAAACACTATAAAAACCGCGGCTCATGGATCGCTTCGCGAAGCTACCTCTTGCATCGCTTGCCATGCTGTGTACGGTGAACACTTGTCCCGGTGACTTTGTCGTTACGGTCGTTTCGGTTGCAAGCGAACGCAACGAACGCAGATGTGTGAACCAGCCTTTAGTATACTTCGTTTCAGCTTAAGTCCAGACGCAGCCGATGCTGCAAGCGCGAGCACGTGGCCCTGAACAGTGCTTGGACTACACGAGAGCGCGTGCTTGGCAGGGACGCTGAAAGCCCAGAGCTAGCTCTTGCAGATTCTGCTACGCTCGCACTTAAAGTGAAACGGGCTATTGGCGACGTGCGGGATCGAAAGCGTCGCGGTGGTCGGCCTTCCACGATTGGCCGAATGCTGACTATGACGTCAGAAAAGGAGTTCTCATGGACGGAACTAAGAGGCACGTGAGGACCTCAATTTTGACGGTGTTGACAGTGTTGGTTCAAGAACGCTATGATTTCAAGCTTGCGCCATGCTAATTACAAACACCATCGAACTTGTGGTTCGCAAGGTAATGACGTCACGAAAGGTAACCATACGAGGGCGCCGCCGAAACATCTCGCCGCTAATAGAAGGTGCGGTGCCCCAAGTCGCAGCTGCGAAATCGCGAGAGAAATCGCACCATTTGAATCAGTCAGCAGCCTTCTCGATTGTCACAGCTTTGAACGAAACAATCAAACATGAAAGAGTGAACCTTGAACCTGACCCACGGCTGAAGCTATCCAACGCCACCGAGGATTGTTAAACTGTCACTCAAGCATGCATATCAAGATCACCGAGCGCAACAAATAAAAATATTTATAATTGTGTTTGACTTTTTCAAGTGGGAATCCGTAAAGCTCCGGCCGTTTTTCTTTCGTTTTCTTCTTTTTGCCGAAGTGATGTGGGGTTACGTGACAATTAAAAAATCTGCCAAGGAGTACCCCTCTCGAAAAGTCTTAAAGCCAGAACCAACAGGGCTGGCTTGCTAGAAACATAGTACGAGATGAGAATGTGGGAAAGAAAGCACTGCCAAAGCTATTAGCGATGTGAGCGATGGAAGGCGTCGCTGTGATCGGCCTTACACGATTGGCCGAATGCTGACTTTGACGTCAGGGAAGTATTTCTCATCGACGGAAATAAGAGGAATGTAAGAACTTGAATTTTGACGGTGTTGGCAGTGTTGCTTTGAGAACGCAATTATTGCTAGCTTCCACCATGCTCATTACAAACATTATCGAACTTGTTGCTCGCAAGGTAATGACGTCACAAAAGGGAACCATAGGAGCGCGCCACCAAAACATCTCGCCGCTAAGAGGGCACGAGCGGAATGGCACGTGAAGTCGAACCACAAGTTCCAGGCTTGGCAGACTTTCTTTATGTCTCAGCTAAGACGCTGATTTGAGAAAGCCGGCCGAAAATTAGGGAGTGTTTGTGACCAAACGCAGACTCATTTTTGATTGCATGTATTATACTTTAAAGACCCCAAGGGAGCATTACATAAAGGGGGTAATTTATACACACGTTGTAACGCAAGAAATGCTTAAAAATATACAAATTCAGTTCAAGAACAATCATTCGCTTTCAACAACTAATTGTAACGTTCTAACTTGCAAATGCGTGTCGTGAGCCCTGCTATGAACAAGAAATTACCAGGGATTGTTACGATGGAATCAGGTATTCCAGTCCCTTACATGTAAGTGACTGGAATACACTACCTGAGTCTATCGTAATAATCACTTATAATTCAAAATCTAGCCAGTTTCTTTATGTGCACATAAAGGAACTGGCTAGTTTTTGAAGGTATTAGTTTTGTCAAAAGGTAATTTGAGTTTATGACAGTGGTCATGGCGAAGAGAGATAGGATTGGCTGATGAAAATAATTCGCGATGAGTCCACGGCTTGTAAAACACGTTATGAAAAAAGGACAGTCTGCCAGACTCTGTCTACAGCACGTCTATCTTTAGGTGCCGAAATTATCTGGGATAGGTAGTCGTGAGCAATGAAGCGAGTCGCGCAGGTTTTTCTAATTAATTCTAACATGACTGAGAGACTGCAGTAGGCTAGGTGCTTAATCTGCGACGAGGCTTGATAAAAACGGAGTCTTAAAACTTCCAATGTTTTGTCAGCACTTAAAGTTGTATGCTCACTATGAGTTTCTCAAGACAGGTCAGAGCTTAAGTGCACGCCAAGGTATTTTAAGGATGATACCTTCTCTACGAGCTGGAAAGTGAGTTCAATTCAATGTTTTTATGCAGACAACTACATCAAGCAGTTGTCTAGGGGGCCGTTGCAAAAGGCAATTAAAAATGCTTGACAAGGCGTCGACCCCCCCCCCCCGCACATCACTGAGCGTGGCGCACACGAAGGCAGAGTAAGGAAGCTTTGCGAAACGTAAACAATAATATGAAAAGCATAAACATAACAATGCACACGGGATAGCACTGCATAAAGATCAAGAAAATAACCAATAACATGCCATGATAAAAAAAAAAGCATAAAACATGACACAGCACACATCATAGCAATCCAAAGAGAAAAAAAAAAGACTGAGAAATCAGTCACTCCCGATTGACAGAAAGCACATACTCATGTCTCCCTCCAAAGCCCGAATTGACAAACTGTCTTCGACCACAGCCATCAGACCAGGATGGTCATTATCCCAGACTCCCCTAGAATTATCATAGATGTCTGTCAATCTGTGCTGATAACAATTGCTTCGCGCTCGCCCAACGTCTCGAGACAACCTGTCCCTCTCCCCTCCAAACTCAGACAGACAGTTCGGACACCTCGTCCCCACGAACGAATAAGCCGCAAAGCCCATCACGATGTTGTATTCTTCTGCGAAGCGCGGCGCCAATTAAGGGCCCCTCTGATCTCTTGTTTCCCCTGAACTCCGTCATAATAAACGCTCGCTCGTAAAGTTCCATCACTGTCGTTATAAATGCGTCGTATGCCACATTGGGGTCAACCAATTGCAAAATGCTCTTCCAGTCCGTCTTCGAGACCAACCTCCGAAAAAAATTTACCCTATTCTCATCCATCAATTCATAAGCAGTCGGCGTGCCGCGCCGTGCTGAGCAAGTGTGAAACACAAAAATCGGCAAATGGGCACCAAGGCCCGACACCAGTACACCTGCCTCCAGTTTGCCCATCTGGCAGTCAGCAAAACACAAGTCAAGCACTGCCTCAGACAGGTCCGTCACCCTGGTGACGGACGTGTCGGAGGCACCTTCACTACATTTTCCTGGCCAAAAGAAATGCAAAGCATCAAGAAGTTATCTGCGCAGTTGGGTCTAAAGACAGCACATACATACTGAAGTCACCGCAAAGAACAAAATGTATACCAGTCTGCACAAAACACTCTAGCATATAGTCAAGGTATTTGAGAAACATGATAGCTGTTAGATAGAGTTGATAGCTATACGTGTGTGGATTTTGAGATTAAAAAAAAAAAGATGCACATTTAGTTTTAAGACATGGGCGACACAGCGCACCACCTGTCAATCAAATACACCTCATTTTGCAACGCTCACCAATCCTCAGAGAGGGATCAAGCTACAGTCGAATGTAAACAATAAATAATTGTCCGTCAATAAATAGAAGACTACACAAAAGGAAGGTGGTCCAAGCTCATTTCAGCACGCGCCTGACAGTATAACACACCTGTGGCCGCCGGCTAGCAGACCCGAGAGACCCAAGAGGAATAGGGAATTTTATTCGAAACACGCAGAACTTTACTGGCCGACAGCTAGATCTCATCCAGCAAGGTTGACGCAACTTCAAGATGAAAATTGAATTCAGACGGGGAATTGCGAACAGGAGACTGCAGTTGTCTTTGGTTTCAACTTTCATGCTTCATTCTTGTTTCCTTTTATGTCGGATGATGAATTAGAATATCGAGACTGCAAGTATGGTTTTCTCTTTGTGTGCGTGTGTTTTTGTGTGAAGTTTGGGGGGGGGGGGGGGAGGGGAGGCCGGGGGGGGGGGGGGGGGGAGGCAGGAAACACTAGCTTGAAACCCATGCGTGGAGTCGACATCGCTTGCAGCTAGGAGTGCCGCGAACTTCTGTCGATCCCGATATTCGATTGACTCGGCGAACTTTGAGCGCAAAGATGTGAAACTATGATAGAAATGAAATTTGTGCATTAGATTGTTGTACATTTTAGAGACTGATGACTAATGTCTGAACTATTCGCAACTTTCAGGGATGGTGGTACCGCGGTGGGAGAATCGCGCTCCCTAGCTCCTGGATGATTGGCCTCACAATAAATCTGCCTTCCTATACCTTCCGGAAGTGAAAAAATAAAGTAAGTCTCTAATACTGCTCGTATATAGCAAAACTATAATTACTTACGCGCCGCAGACCCAGCTTCGTATTGCTGTTCTACGACGATCATCCAGATGACAGCCATTTTGATGGGCGCCAGTGCGCCCCCTATAGGTTGTGAAAGTTGCGAATATAAAAGCAGGTATAGCAGTATTTAATGGTTCGGTTAGCTCTTATTGCCAACAATATACCCGATGAGCATTGGGCCCTTTCACCATTAGGCGGCGTCAGCTCGTTTTCTATTGTCGCACGCATGGACGTAATAGTCGAACTTAGGTCCAGCTTTTGTCTAATTTTGAATTAAAAGTTCAAAAATGTCGAACTTGGTCGAACGAGAACCTGGTCGCACGCGAACATGGTTGAACGCGAACGTGATTGAACGAGAACCAGGTCGAACGCGAACCTGGTCAAACGCGAACCTGGTTGAATGCGAACCTGGTCGAACGAGAACTCGGTCGAACGCGAACCTGGTCAAACGCGAACCTGGTCGAACGCGAACCTGGTCAGACGAGAACTTGGTCAAACGAGGGCCTGGTCGAATGAGAACCTGGACGAATATGAACCTGGTCGAACGCGAACTTGGGTAGGTTCGCGAAATCCTAAGTTCCAACCAATCTGTAAGCAACCAACCGGCTACATGCATGGGAGATGTTTGCGAACAAGTGGAGTTGCGGAAGACATTGTCGAGTAGCCGAAAAGCCGATCTTGTTTTGTCGGCTGACAAGAACCGGCCTTTGTTCCGCGGGCGAGACCAGGCATAGCCTTTTTTATACTGACAAAGCCTGGCAGATCGCCACGAGAAGCGGCCGCCAAAATAGAACAGGTGGAACGGCAGACAACGGATGAAAGGAGAGCCACGTGACTGTCGCCCCGCTGCGGCGAGACCCTGAAACACACTTCTCCCGAGCGATGGAATGTCCGCTCGTACTCCTCACGTTCCTCGCGCTACCGCTTCTTTTCTATACTTCGTTTCGCCCTAGCATGGACTAACCGCGAAGGCTGTGCTAGCGCGAGCGGCCAGCCTTGACAGCCTTGACTAGAGCACTTGCTGCACGAGCGCTCCTGAAGCTGCCGCGGCTTCACTCAAAGCGACTAGCTCGCGCTTTTAGCACGCGCGACTAACAATAGTCCATACTAAGGTGAGACGAAGTATAGTCGGGTTTAAAAACCATGTTTCGGGTCCTCGCCGCTGCAAAAGCTGTGCGCTGACGTCCAGGTTCCCCGAGAAATGGATCTTTGATGGTCTTTGCTACCAGATCCTCGAGCTCCAAATCTGCAACCGGGCACTCTATGGCTCCGTCCTGCAACCAGGCTTTGTGAGTATAGAGGAGGCTATGAACCAGGACTTTTTTCCGCTCAGAACCACTTCAAAGAGCTTAGAACTAAACACATTTTGGAACCCTCAGTACAAAGCTTTTATTATTATTATTATTATTATTATTATTATTATTATTATTATTATTATTATTATTATTATTATTATTATTCAATTTCTCCAATTTCCTTGAGTAGGGACAACGGTTTCTACAAAAAATACGAATAAAGAAAGACAGAAAAATGAAAATGATACCCAGTTATTTATAACGAATCATCTATCTATCTATCGCACGCGCATGTAAGCATATTTGTAAATTGTATTGAACTGAGCAAACACCAAGATTTTGACAAAAATACGAGAAAAAAAAATAGCCAGGGAAAGCATACATCAAAAGCGAACTAGACGTTAGGTATTTAGGCACTATGATCTTTGTCCGCCACAATGCGGCGAAACTTTTACACTGTGTAGATAAAAAAAAAATAGTCAGTGTAGTGCAAGAATAAGAGTTATTTAAGTGAGTCACACAGAAGCGATGCACGAACGCGTAGCAGGTGAAGCAGCGAGGTGTTCAAACTGAGCGAAAAGAGAGACAGAGCTCGCAGAAATATTCGAGATATAGTCTGCCACTGCCTAGTTTACTTCCACATTACACTAACACTATATAAATGAAAGAAAAAAAAAACAACGAGAGGCCACGTGTGCTCAGCCTGTACCAAAATTGCCGATAGTGCAGATAGGAGTCGCCGTTTCTTTCACTTACGTTTGCGTAGTAAGATAACCAAAACAGACAAGCAAATGAGCAAACAAAGAAATAAACAGGCTATGAAAACGAATTTCTGGAGGCGTTTTCTGGACTCGGACGAACCAGTCGAGATGATTAGCGTCTCTCAAACAACATAAGACCGCCCCAGCCACTCACAATGTTTTTTTGTCTTCCTTTTTGCATGACACGCCGCGCGCATGATGCGCCGTCGGAGGAGGTGTCATCGGAGCAACTCGCGGCGAGTTATTAGCTAATATAAAAAAAAAAGAGCGGGCCAAAAAGAAAAAAAAAAGTCCCACGTGCCGTGAACGACGCTCGGCCGGAGGCACTGAGAGATCCAACGCGGGGTGCGTGCATGGCCCGGCCAGGCGCGGTCGCCTAAATATTTGCCAGGCGGGCAGCGGACGGCGCGAGCAACGCTTAATATTGCCATGCCCCGATATTGGCTCGGGACGAGGGACGGCGGGGCATTAACGCCGCTTTAATTACGCCGAAACGCGCTCGCCTCGGACGCTCCTCGCTGCGGCAGTGCCCTCGGGGGGCGACCGCTTCCACGCAACAGCGTGGACGTACCCACGCGCTCGGAGGCGGCTGCAGTATTCATCCACGACATGCGGCGTCGCTCCGTTTCTCTGATGAACGTGCTTCACTCTCTCTTTCTCTACGTTTCTCTTTTCTTCGCTTTCCATCAGACGACCGATTGATTTATCTTGGGTTAAAGGAGTTACACTTTTCGTACGTCGTTCGCAGGAGCTTTACGTATATAGCGGGAGCTTGTGCAGTCCCTTTGAGCACGTGTCCGCAGGGTCCGCAATCCGCAGCGTATACAATCTTCGAAGAGTACCTATTAAGAGACTCGATTTTTGCGACCACGCTGGTGCACCGGGTTGTAACTCGACCTCACCCGTTTTTTTTTTTTCTCATTTATTTTTAATTTTATTAACCATCGCTCTTTCGGAAACTTGCAGGTCAATCCCGGCAGTTACTGTACTCACGTATTCTGGTTCAGAACCTTTCTCAACGTAAGTTTATAGAAAGGCGCCTCAGCTGCCTCCCTGCTTCGAGTCAGTCGGCCCTCTGTCGCCGTCGCAGGATGTTCGGTGTCGCTTCTGTCTTTGTTTTAGGCGCAAGTTCTCTTCACTAAGAAGTTATATTTAGATTTACATTAAACTGCTTAGTTTTATTTCCTACAATATCTGCGTTAGCTAAATTAGACTGAGACCGTCCTTTTGTTCAACAGTACATAAATATTTCATGGTGTTCGTGCGTAGAAATGGTATAAACTAATAAAAATATGCGACGGGACACATGTGAACGTGATAGCTCCAGTTTCTCTTAAAGTGAATGAGTAATGCGTAGTATGTGAGTGTGTTGTGCCTGCTTACATCCGGCAAGGTAGTCAACCCCAGTGGGCGTCAGGCGCGTCTCCACCGCACACAAGATATTTAGTTGGCGCAGTAGCACTGCTAGCCTGGGGTCTTTAAAACGCACCAGGCAGCAAGCCATCGCCCACCGCATGTCGGTATAACTGCTCATCCAGATCGAAACATGCAGGGGTGGATGTTGAACCCAGGGTCCCTGGCTTCTGCAGAGCGGTCAAAAATGAATTCAGGATAAGTGTTCCCCCTTCCTTTTTAGCTTTCGATTCATATTTTTGCGCAATTGAAAGTAGGGGTGACATAGTTCATAGGTACTAAATGTAGACAAGAGACGATTCTATATAAGGCTAACCACGGAAGAGAGAGGCAGCCATTACAATACACGATATTCAATTTCATCACGGTTTCTCGGCACTCCACGACGTTCGTTCGCTCTCATTCCTTCACCAATTGTACAACGACCAATCGATTCACTGTTTGTATTTTCGACATGACCCCGTTCTCGTCACACTAACGGCCTGTTCCAAGTACCGAGTACCCATTAGACGAGGATTTCGCAAGAACAAGGTTGTACATCCAGTGACACTTTAAATCCAGGTAATATGATTACCGCGTGACAAAGCGGCTGCCCTTTCCGTCGCATTTTAGCGGAGTTAAAGTTCCTGGATTGATGCCCAGTTTTCACCAACATCGGTCTTGACGGGCGAAACCTCCGCGTGCATGCACACCGCCTTCTGCGGGTTTCTTCAACACCCCCTAAAATAATCGAGGCCCGCGAACATCCTCCTCCCGCTCCATGGAACGTCATCACAGTCGGGTGGCGCCAACTCAGCCATTTTTCCCGAGCCCGATGCCGAGAGTCCTTCGACGCGTTGATTGGACACGAGGTCCAGCGGAGCTCTGACGTAGCAATCGTATCTAACGTCTGTCTTTGCTCCATCTCATCGTGATGACGCC
This sequence comes from Ixodes persulcatus, assembly GCA_013358835.2. Taxonomy (NCBI): domain Eukaryota; kingdom Metazoa; phylum Arthropoda; class Arachnida; order Ixodida; family Ixodidae; genus Ixodes; species Ixodes persulcatus. The sequence continues at coordinate 194,967 of JABSTQ010010279.1, forward strand.
TAAATTCTCGTGCACAGGCTTTGATCCTTCCAGGTGATGTTGGTCTATTCCGACCATGAAAAGCGATGCACGCGTTCGTGGCAATATATTTAGGAAAAATTTTAGTATCCCAATTTCGCCAACAACTCGGTCTAGAATGAAGACACAAAATAGAGAGAGAGAACAAAAAAGGAAGGGAGTACGTGTAGAAACGACAAAAAGTATGCGAGGAAAACAACATAAAATATAAGCACTCGATATACCACAAAGTTTTTTTCGTTTTCTTTATAGTTTTGGTTGTCTTGAACGTTGGAATATAATTCCGCACCGCTAGCGAACGAGTGATTCCAAGCAGAGCTTCGGACTCTGACGAAGGCAGGGAAGTGGGAGGGTTCAAGCTCTTCAAAAAAAGAAAAAAAACTCTCGGAATTAAAGCTTCGCGCGAGCGCTCTGTGGAACCCCCGAATTCGCGGCGGGCCCCTCGGAGCCAGAACCGCCCAGCCTCCCGCACGGTGGACTCCGCGAGGCTGCCGCGGGGACCTTGCACCGGCGGCCGGCATGCGAGCCACGTCGCGAAACGCGCAGAACGGGTGGCCTGTACTGCGCTGCCACGACTCAAAATTGCGCGTGCGCGGGAGAGTCCAATCAATTATGCAGATACCGCCCTGTTGACACTGGCGGCAGTGCGGGGCCCCAACAGCGGCTGAGCCGCCCTGCGAACGTCGCCCCCCCCCCCTCCCCCCCCCCCCCCCCGCCCCGCTCTGGTCTTCCCGACGAGCTTCCGCGGCGACGATGTTGCGCAAGGGTGCGGCAGGCGGAACGACATCGTGAACCAAGGGCACGCCCCTTTCATCAGCGGCAAGCTCGTCATCGGGGAAAATTGTTTCCACGGGCGTCTAGACAGCCGTAGTAGTTATACGAGGGTTTTAAAGAGGGTACTTTGGGTCCCCGGACCAGCATGGGCCGTCGCACTGCGCGTACGGATGCTTTGTGCGGCGCTACGAACTGCTCGGGGAACTTGAAACTCTTCATAGTCTTCACGTCCCACCTTAATATGGACTGACAAAGGGTGTGGCGCGACCGGGTAAATTGGTGCTGCCTCTCTTTGTACGAGCATTCGTACAGCCGATGATGGCTAAAAGCGAGGAGCTCGCCTTCGCTTTCGCTGCGGGCAAGGCAGACAAACGTCCGCATTCGAAAATGGCGACGTGTGTCTCCCCCCTATAGAGGGGTTATTTCGCCAGCGAAGCGTGCTTCAATGATCGATTCATCGGTCTAATATGAAGGCTCGTATATCAGTGCTGAGTTATTCTAAAATTACTAATAAAAAACTATACATTTGGGGGGAAACCTGCTGGGATTCGGGAAGCCTTAGCGATGAATGAACGGCACGTTTAGAAAAAAGTAACATAGTTTCGACTGTTGGTTTGCTCGATGTTTATTGAGATGCGATGGAGCGATGGCAGTAGAGAATACAGACAGAAACGTCTACACCTTTTTGTGACGTTAAGTTGCCACTTCTTAAGTTATTAAAGAGCGTAAAATATGTGTTGTCTATACATAGTTCGTTCAGATATATCAGAGGTGAATTCAGAAAAAAATGAAATAAATAAACGTGGTGCTCTACGGATTTTTAGAGTCCCCTTTCGTGTGGTAAAGCAAATCAAAAAGAAACCGAAGTCTCCGTCAGCGATAAGTTTATAAAGTGCACACCTTTCTTATATGTTTATAGTTTTGGCTATAGTCAAAATATGACTTTAATCACTGGCACAACGAGAACGGCATGGTGACTCTTCCGGATGCCTGACTTAGCACCCGCCCGTCGCCTTCAGCTGGCCGAAGTATTATGGCGCTGGAGGCGGGACAACTGGAAGACCTCCCTGCCGCCCTCATCTTGTCAGCGACTATACTCACTCTACATGGAGTGATTATAGTCGCTGGAATACTCCGGTTTCCCCTCGGTTCTCATACAGGGAGTTGCGGAATCCCTTCTAAAAAAAGTTAAAAAGCTCATCCGTTGTACCCAAGAGGAAACCAAAGAATTTTGTGGTGCTACCTTACATTCATAAGGTGTCGTACAATCTGAAAAGGATAGCGTCTAAGTTCGACGTGGAGGTTGTTTTCACTGACCCGTGCAGATTGTCAAAATTGTGCGCTATGGTGAGCGGGCCGAAAGGGAAGAAACCTATTTGTAGCAAGAAACACGTCACAAAATTTGTGCCTTGTGCCACTGAGGTGGTTTGCAGGATTCCTTTAACGTGTGGTCGTGTTTACATAGGGCAGACGGGACGTTGCTTAAATGGCAGACTGTCGAGAGCATGCGGCTTCTCTTGGCAACAATTACGGTTCCCACTTGCCGGGGCGTTGTAAAACTTGTGGTTGTTCCCCCACGCTGGACGGTGCGCAGGTGGAGGGACGCAACAAAGGAAGGATAGAACGAGAGTTGCTGGAATCGGCAAAAATACATGCTTGTGACAAATACGTTTGCATCAGCGTCGCATCAGTGTATATGCAGCCGAAAGAGTACAGTTTCATTAACACTATCTAACTTGTAAATATTAACGCGGCGCTTTTTCCTTTCTTTGTTCGGATTGTGCGGCGGGGTGAGGTAGCTGTTTTGCTGGCTTTTTGCTGGCTTTTTGAACAGGCAGTGGGCGGTCTGCATCTACTGATTTGGCGGTACGCCGTGTTTTTGTTGAGACGAGACTACGCGCGTGCATGGCGATAGCAAAGTTGGAAGCATTCAATAAACTTTAGTTGCGAGTTAGCGCTTGTCCTGTGTGTTGTCCCGTCTTTCTTGCGCTATTTTTTTTTAATATGAATACTCTACATGGAGACCTACGCACAACATCGGTATGAAACAAAAGAAAAACAAAAAAAAAAAACAGAAAAACAGCGATGATAGCCTGGTTTTTAAAGCTGGCAGAACGCAGGAGTGAAATGTTCTATCGAGGCAAATCATTCGCCACTTTGCAAGAAATTCTTTTTTTACAGTTTTGGCGTTTGTTTTTAGCTACTCAGTATCACCAGTCCAGTTTTTCTGTTATCCTAAACTTGGATTTCTTTCAAGCATGAGAATCAAATAGCAACGGCGGGAACTAATATAGAGAGGTTTTGCGGACACGGACAGTTCACTGAGGCGCATGCTGTTCACGCGTCACGTATACGACTTGCACACAGGATGATATCGTAGAAACGAGTGCGAACAGATAACTCCTATTCACAACACTGACAATCACCGATCGAGTTTCTCCCATTTTGGTTCTTTCGGCGATTTTGCGTCTGTCGGCATCTCTGTTTGTTGCGCCAGTGGAATCCCACCATTAGCGTTATGAGTCAGGCTCTAATATATGGGTGAGAGTAAACACGGAAACAAACAATGTGAACATAAACAAGAAAGATTAAAACGCCTTTCTACTTGCACTTCGTTCGTCCCCATTTCTTTTTTTTTTTTTTTTTATTTTGCAGATCTGGTTAGCGCTTACTTCGTCCATATTTCAGGGGCTCACCGGCGTCCAACCCTTGATCCTGCGGGTAAGCATCGTTATCGAGGTGCGAAACGGGAGTCCAGTGAATAAAAAAAAAGTCAACCTCCTTTCTTCGTCATCCTTAAAAAAATTAAAAAAGAACCGCGTTTTATATTTCTTTTTATGGAGCCGAACTCTTTAAATCAAAACTCCTCTCAATAATTGGGTTGAATGCAAGGGTACACCCCCTTCCTTCAGTCACACGCACACATCAATGTCACGAAGAAAGAAGGAATAGCGAACGTTTGTTATGCCGTTCTTCCCATTCTCCTAAAAAAAAAAAGTTCTATGTTTTCCTTTATCCGAACACTTTTGTGCAAGGTCTTACCTATGTCGTTAGAAATAGCTAGAACTGAAGCTACGCTTCAGTCTAACGACACCTGGGTCATTTTGTTGCTTAACATTATTGTCTGAAGTTATAAGAGCCTTTATTTCAAATCGCGGGCAACGCTCGCGTCCCGCTTAAAGAAACGTTAAAAAAACAAAAAAAAACAGTCCAAGGCAGAGTGAAAGCAAATATCGCCCGAGTCTTCCGACACCGCATCTAAAGCTCAGAAAGACTGTCGATAATCTTAGCGCAGCTAATTTATATGTCTATATATCCCTTACTATTCGGGTAAATAATATATTGAGTAATCGAAGCAAAAACAAGAGCATGGTTCTAAAAGTGGGGAACATCGAAAGGCGCGAATCAACCTAACGTGATGAGGCCAGTTCGCATCGAGTGCCAAACGCGAAATGTGCAAAAGAACAGCTTAAAAAAAAAGGAGTTTAAGGTGTTTTTGACGAGGGAACTAAAGAGTTCAGATCGAGCAAAGAGAAAAGAGCGATTGGTCGAGACGTTTCAGACGACAAAACGAGCCTCATCTGACAGAACGTTGCACAGTTGAGGTTCTATACAAATGCGTAGGCAGACGGTGAGGCCCGACGTACGCCCATGCTATGATAGATGGGCCCATTGTATATCGGAAGTAAGAAAATACTACATTTTAAAGGAAGATAACTGAAGAAATAACTTATCCGTTATGATAAAATTTTGTATTCGATACGTTCGGCGCAAGTAAACATTTTTCTACGGCGTTGATTTAAAATGTATCGTAATTATGGGAACGATGTAGTCGCGTACGTTGTTTATAGTAAGAGAGTTAACTATTCACTGTGTTTATGTCCTTTAATGCGTCCCCTCTATTAGCTATAGTTAGTATACATTGCAGCAGAGCTTCGTTTGCCATTCCGTAGGAAATAATTTTAGTTCAATGCCGCCTAATAAACTGTAGGTAGAACACTATAGATACGAAACCCAAATTGATTAATAGTGTTGTGCATCCCCCGTCAGTATGCGGTTGATCCTATATGCACGCTTGGAGCGACAGTACTTAGTATAGGTATAAATGGTTGTAGGATCTCACAATTTGTGAGCTGCGTCGCCAAAAAGGCGCAAGTGTCACAGTACATCACCGCATGATGCGTTCTTTTAACAAACACTCAGTCAGGAAAGAACCGAGTACCAAGGTCACGTGGTAGTGCCCGTAACTCTCACGAGGTTGCACAACACTATTTCCATAGTTAACGAGAAAAAGTCCTCGTCCCCAAAACCCTTAACACGTTTACACCTCTAAGGATATTGTGAAGTGCATATAACTGCCAATATTGCACACCAAGGAACGGGGAATAAACCCCTTTCGAAATTCAGCGCCATCTAGTGGCTGAAAAAGCAGTTTCACTTTCGAGAAACTAATGGCGCTCATGAACCTGTATTTTATCGGACACCGTCACCCTGACACGCGAATGGCAGATGCTCATAGGTTCTTGGAATACCTCATAATTCTTGATTTTTTTTTTTTCGGTTTCGATGGCGTGAACTTTAGAACTGACCAGTGCGAGCCGGTGACCCAGGAGCCTTTTGATTGAATTTACGCAATGAAAAGGATTTACAGTCAAACTTGTGCCACAAAGTAGCTTGAACCGAAATCCCAAATAAAAGCTTACGAAGCCGTTGTTTCTAATTCGTGAGTTCTGTTCTACTGACGCCTCGAATGTGTGGTCATCATATATCCTCCGCTTGGTATAGTAGCTTCAACTTCTTTCGTTATCCTCCACAAAAAGGTCGCCATTGTTTTCAAACAGATGCCGATATACACTGAGATGATGACAGTGATCAAAGTTAACATACTGAATTTAAAGAAAGGGTCTCAGGAGCAAGTTGAAGGACCCGTAACATGAGCACTGTATTCATCATTACACTCTGAAATGTCCGATTGTACGGGAAACTGGAACATTATGGCACTTAAGAAAAAGAGTGCTCCGCTCTTCCAATTTCAGAAATATTTTGTCTCGTCCACGGGACGCCCTCCATACGTATACAATTACACATAAAGTCTGCATGCATCACGCACTTCATGCATTTCTGGAATAGAAACAGCAAATACAAACGCAATCGCGACCGGGTTGACTGTTTCCCCGCATACCCGCGACAATTGACTGACAATCGCTCAACCGAGGAACACTTCCGCAAGTAATAAGAATTTCAAGTGTGTTGCGTTTTTCTCGCCGATATTCAACGCGAAATGTAATTTCTCGAGCTACATATGAACTGCCTAGTAGAAAGCATCGGTATAGGTGAAAGTTGTTGAACGTAGTCGTTAAAATAATATCGGAAAGCGGTTGCATGCGGATTTTCCAAACAGCATTGCACCGTAGTAGCATTATGACGGCTATTCTTATTCAACATATCGCTCGCGTACAACTTTAAATATTTTAGGTGCATAAAATGAGGGTTTTGGACCTCTGCCCTAATCGTCGCATCATCGCGGCGTCTCTAGTTTTCGCACACGGGAAACTCGTCTCTCAAGCACGTATCTCCAGGACGGAGAAATCTTGGGAACCAGGTCCGCGGATCAGAGAAATGTGCGTATCACGTGACCTTGACGTCATTACGGACCTTAACGTCCGCAGGTTCGCGGTAAGCCCGCGGTTACCCTGCCTGGGACCGAAACGAGGACACGCGAGTTGGAGCTAGTAGCTTTGGTTGCCGCTTTCGCTACACTTGCTACTTAAACAAGATCTGCACCTCTCAAAGTTGTGACCTATAGTGTCCATAGTTTTCGTTGCACTCCAGGCTAGGAAAGAATCATCACGCAGCACACGTGACGCTCGATTTGCATCCATTCAGCCTCCGGCCAGTTTGCCGGTGAAGGAACAAATACATTAAGCCCCAACGATGACGGCGTTTTTTTTTCTTACAAATTTTACTTATAAAACAATTTCTACAACTGCGATACCTTCAATACGACATATAGCTCCAACTGTAGCTTCGGCGAAGAAATGTATCGGCGCTCCTGCCGGTATACACATGGCGCGTGAGTTCAATGAACGCTGGCTGATTCACGCGAACCGCGCAACTCTATTTGCTCGCTTGTATTTGTATAATATTTCGGAAAAGGTGAGACGTTGTTTCGAAATAAATATTATAATAAAGCGGCGCATCTTAAGGCTATAAAGACGAAAAAGGCAAAAAAAAAAAAAAAAAAAAAATGGCAGAGTTGCCGAGGACGAGTACGGTATGGGTTTACCGCATGCCTCCAGTTCGTATAGGGCGCAACAAGCCTGCGCTGCCCAGCCCAGGAATGCACAGAAATCTACCTAACAGACGAGGATCCTTATGCCGTGAGCATCCCAAAGGCAATATACTGGCTCCTTGTTTTACGTTGACGAATGCTCATGCTCTCTTTCAACTGATGGAATTCATTGACTCGTGTGCAAAACAAGGCTGCCGATAGATAGCTTATAGCGCTTCGTAGCAACACTCGCGTTGGTCCTGACCCTAACAACGTTCTTCATATCCAACCTTTTGTTCGCTCGGGGTCATGTTACTGAACTGCGAAGTAGACGCCGAGTGAAGCTGCTAAATGTCAGCCACACTCATGTACACTCATAAACATTGACTCGGAGAATAGATAGCCTTAAATAAGGAAAACCATTCAGCAGCTGGTTTGGAGGAATAACTGACGGGAGGGGGCTCACGATAATTAAGAAGGACGGCACTAACCCTCGAAATTCTCTTTACTTTACAGCTGGACAGCGAAACAAAGTTGGGATTTATTGTGGCTGATACGACAGCATCCTGCATGCATTACGCGCCTGCAGCACACACATCGTATACGCAGCGACAGGCCCGGGTTCGGTGCCATCAGGATCTCCAGGAAAGCCCCGAAAACGCGATAATAGAAAGAACAATGGAGACGAATACTCAGCCTCCGTATAGAAATTTGCGCGCAGATGCGTTGAGTAAAATTACCGAAAGCTTCGCAGTAAACAGTTTTTGATAAGGTGGTTAATAATTTGAGAGGAATAGTGACGGACGACATCCGAAAATTAAACGAGAGACGTTTTATTTGGTGTCACATTGAAGTGTAGAACTAAATTGATCATCACCTACCATCCGATAATAAATAGCTATAGATATTTTATGTCTAAATTCTAATGTTCCGCAAGTGATAAACATGTTCAGGAACAGAAGTTATCAATCTATAGAAAGTCAATCAACTTCGCGGAATTTTATTCTTAAACATATTTAACGTGTTTCCTAAGTAGCATTTGCCCGTTTAATTTAAAATTGAGTTAAATCACATTTATATTTTTTTCCTTTCTTAAAATAAAATGCATATATTCGCACATTTCACTACCTCAAGAGCAGACATGTACTTAACGCGTTACAAGTAACGAGTTACTTCTACCTAGTTACTATTTTCGGTAACGAGTAACGTATTTAGTTACTTTTCTAGAAAAGGAACGAGTAACGTATTTAGTTACTTTTAAGGCCAAGTAACGAGTAACGGTATCTCGTTACTTTTAAGGAGTAACGTTACAACACCGCTTAAACGGCCTTGTTTTTATTCTAACCTGAGTATGCGTCTATTGAGGCAAAGGCAGATGGGCAACCCGGAAAACAACTAAACAGTAGGACAGTACAGCAACATATATCGCTGAACACGTCAGACAAACAGTTCGACTGATGCGTCCAGCGATAAACATTGCTATACTGAACTCTACAGCTGGGAATGTCCTTCACCCAGCGAACGCAATAAGAATCGTTGGTTGAACCTTCTACTCCTAGAACCGGGTACGGACCGAATGCAAACCCGGAGGATGCAAACACGGGAAGGCACAGAACCCATTACCCGCTGTCCTCAATGAAGGCGCAGTTACCGAAGATTCACCATGCAGCTCTTCCTGAAGCACAACACTGCCGTTCCTTCGAGCGCGTCGGTAGACCGACTCTTCAGCGTCGCCAGAGATGTATTTTCAAGGAAGCGGGGAAACATAACTGATGAAAACTTCGAGAGGCAGCTACTGCTTAAGTGCAACGACTACGAAAAACAAAACAATAGACCATGAAAAAAAAAAAAAAACAGTTGTGTATTTGGTCGTCAAAGTACGTGAAAAGTAACTCGTTACTTTTGAGGTAACTCACGCGTTCCTTTTGAGAATCGGTAACGAGTAACGTATTTAGTTACTTTTAGAGCGAGTAACGAGTAACGGTATTTAGTTACTTTTTTGGGGTAACGTGTACATGTCTGTTCAAGAGTGACCCAAGATTCCGCATTGTAATATTGGCGCTCACTTTTACGTCTAACTATACGGGCTTGCATATAATAAACATATCATGATATCGCTCGGGGGATTTTAAAAGAACTATTTGCGTCTTCCGTGTTTAATACATTTTAAATGGGTGCTTCTTTTCGTCGAAGTCCCGTTCCCAGTCTTATTCCCAAGTCCCCTTCCCATTAAATGAGAATTTTCGAAAGGCGCGCTACCCTCCCGTGGCATCAACGCGGTCTATAATAGCATGTATTCGGTATCCGGATTGGTATGTAGCTGTTGGCTTCATTCGTGTTCACGGAGATTCAGGACGCCGCCGGCCCTCCGTGACACTGTTCGTACAGGATACAAAGGACACGGTATTCGCTTTAATGATGGAATTGCCCGCGGACACGCCTCAAAGGGTGTCATCAGACAGCCTTTTGCATGATACATGTATGACAGTGTGACCGTGGCTTTACACGTTTCTTTCTGTTTTTTTTTTTTTTAATTAGGTTTTCTCAAGTTGTAGTTTACGAGCCGAGGAAGACGAAGCGAGATATTACGCAATGTGTGTAATCCGACAGGCGTTTTCTGCGGACGCGAGTTCACGCAGACCCGATTCCTCGCAGTGAGCCGTTGATCCGCTTCACTCGAAGGAAAAATCCGCGTTTCAGGGAGTCCCAAATCGGCGTAACTGCTTTTTTTTCCTTGTTTTTTTTCCTTTTTTCGACGAGTACTTTACCTATAGTTTCCCGGTTATTATTGCCGATACCAATCCGCGAATGTAAATATGCCGACCAAATGTACATGCAAGTGAGTTGCTCACTCTGTTGCCTCGACATCGTTTCGAGGCGATTGATGTGTACAACTGATCACCAGCCATTTGAGGCGTCCGAATTAGAGCCCGTCCCCCATTCCCATGGACGTGGTCACAAAGTAACGTAAATCCCTCCCCCCCCCCCCCCCCCCCCTCCCGCCTTTTTTTCTTTTTATCCTGGTCGTTTTTTGTTTTTTCTTATTGTTGTTACCGGAAGTTTTCGAGATCATGATGTTCACGTCAGAGACGCATGGGCAGCTCTGTCCCCACTTGTCGTACTGCCAGTCTCAGTGGCCCGGCATTCTGGCAAGACGTGGCCAAGCCACGTAATGGTGGCTCTGGTTTGACAGGCGATAACATACTGAATACAGCGAATGCTTTTTTTTACGCAACACAATTTTCACTTTTCTTTACTTTCTTTAAAGAATGGCATTCTGCTTATTAGTAATAGTTTTTTTTTTCTCTTAAATTGCGCTTTTTTGTGATGGCTAGCGACCCAACTCGTCTATTTCTAGTCTGATCCGGGCCTACAGTGGGAATGCAACGCATACGAAAGGGGGGACACATTTGTATTTAAGTACATCTCCTAGAGCCCCAATTGAAATATGCGCGAATGTGGCATACTCACACCATAAGCGCAGTCTTGATTTGGAAATGCGCGAAAGAGCGAGAAAAAAGAAAGGAAATAAGAGAGGGTCTAAAAAGAAGCGGCGCCGAGTCGAAGAGAAGCCAAGTGGAGTGTGGCATTGACTTTGAACATTCCGGCCAAGCGGCGGGCGTGAGCGCTAGGTATCCGCGGCCTTCCGGTTTCGGTGGCGCTGGCGGTGGGGGTCTCCCACCGACGCCCAACGAGGCACAAACACAAAAGGAACGAGAGAAGAGACACGCCGGAGGCGGACTCACCGTTGCAACGTACGGTCGGCGCGATGTGTCTGCTGGGGCAGGCTTGCTTCCGGCGTGACATGCTCGGCGGGCCAGACCGAATCACAGCTGCTCATCATGCCGCAACACGAGCAGGGGCGGGGGGCGGCCGGAGCCCCAGCGGGGGCGCACGCTGGCGACCGCTGCACACTGGCTTCCGTCGGAGGCCTCCACGGCGCGTTCGGGCCACGGGCGCGCCACACACGGCCGGCACCGCTCACTGGGGCCGCCGACGCGGGCGACGGGCGTTCGGCAACGCCATAGGGTCCGACTCGGGCGTCCGCTGGGCACGCAGACTGCTCCGTCCGCTGGCGCGACTCGCCGCGACTGACGACCGGAACGGGGCCCGCGCGGCGGCGGCGGCGGCGGTGCGCGGCGGCGACGTCGGGGCAACGCCGGCCCACGGGGGGCGCGAGGGAGGCGCGGCCTCAGCGCCGCCCCGTGGAAGACCCCCGAACCGAGGCGACCACCCCCCCGCCGCCCGTCATAACCGCGCCCAGCGCATTGGACGGGCCGAGCCCTTTGACGCCTGCGCTGTGACGCGGGCACGCCGAACGCCCCGCCGGCCGCTCGATGCGCGGTCGCCCCGGAACCGCGGACGCCGCACCGCACGCGCCGGCCGCCGCTCGCAGGCGCGCGCCGTCCCACACCCCGGACGTAAAACCAAACCAACAACACTAAAAGAGGGGGGATCAAGATCATTCTGTTCGGGGCGTAATAGAGACTTGCAAATGGGTGTACCATCCAACTTACCCTCAACTGGTAGAATGACGCGGCATTTCTGTGCCCAGTGCGTGCGAGGTAGTCCGTCAAGACCTCTTCCAGTATGCACGAGTAGTGCTTGCACTAGCTGTGTTCGAGTCTCACCATGGCGGCGCACAATCTGTACAGTGTAGTTTACAAACCAGTAGGACGGGTGTATAGTGTAAAGCACCATTTCCTCTTCGGAGGATTGTACGCAGTAACTTTCATTCTCCCAAAACTGTGTATCATACACCCTTTTGCGAGAGTGAACGTTACTGTGTACACTCCTACATCCCTTCGGGAGAGTGAACGGTACTGCGTAAACTCATCCAAAGAGGAAATGGTGAATGTGGTGTATGTAGTGCCATTCACACTCCCGAAGGGGTGTATGAATTTACTTGTACACATGAGGGGTGTATGCAGTGTCATTGAACCTCCCAGAGTGGTGTATGTAGCGTCGTTCCAAACCATGGTGGTGTGTATGCATTTGCACTCCCGAGGGGGAGTTAGCATTCACTCTCCGGAAAGGGTGTATCAGAGTCCTTACCATCCCAACGTGTTGTATGCTGTGCAGTTCACTCCCCTGAATGCCCATGTGGGTTTACTCTATTGAAGGTATGCATGCGTTCACTCCACAGAAGGATGTGCGTAGTGTTTTTTATCCTCCCAAAGTAGTGGATGCAGTGCCGTTCACACTCCTGAAGGGGTATATAGAGTGTTCTTCAGCATCAGAAAGTGATATGTGCAGCACCGTTCACACTCCGGAGAGGGTGTGTGCAGTGCCCTTCACCTTTGCAGAGCGGTGCGTGCTGATTCGTTCGTACTCCCGAAGGGCGTATACAGTCCTTTACTCTCCCAAAGTAGTTCGCAGTGTATGCTGTGCCATTCTCCCTCTCGAGGAGATATATGTAAGTATGCTGTGCCGCCATTCACCCTCTCGAGGAGATATATGCAGCGCTGCTCATTCTTCTTAAAGAACGTATCCATTTACTCTCCTAAGGGATGTATGAAGTGTCCTTCAGCCTTCCAAAGTGGTGTATGCAGTTTTGTTTATGCGTTTGCTCTCCCGAAGTGGTGCATGCATTTACACCCTCGAAGGGGTATATGTATGCAGTGTCCTTTACCCTCCCAAAGAGGTGCATATGGTGCCATTCACTCTCCCGAAAAGGTGTATGCAGTGTCTTTCACCTTCTTAGAGGGATGTATGCAGTGTCGTTCGCTCTGTACAAGGGGTGTATGCATTTATTCTCTGTAATGTGTGCTTTCAGAGTCCCCTTCTAAAATGTTGTATGCAGTGCCGTTCAGGCTCCTGAAGTGGTATACGCAGTGCCTTTCAGCCTTTCAAAATAGGGTACGCACGCAGTGTCGTTCACTCTCCCAAAAGGTGTATGCCGGGAACTTCACCCTCCGAAGGTGCTGTATGCACCGCAGTTCACCCTCCCGAAGGGGTGTATGCAGCGTCCTTCACCCTCTCAAAGGTGTGAATGCGGAGGCGCTCATTCTCCCGAAAGAACGTATGCTTTAACACTCCCGAAGGGGTGTGTGCGTTCACTCTCCCGAAAGGTTGTATGCAGTATCCTTCACCCTTTCAAAGTGGCAAATGTATATTAAAGGGAAGCTAAGGAGCTTCTTGAAAAAAATGAGTTAGCAGTGAATTCTAGTGTATTTTTACCCCGTGAACCCGAATACCCAAACCATTTGCTGCACAAGTATTGTTAAACGCGAGAAAACGCGAAAGAAAGTCGCTGTACGTGACGTCATCGACGGATCTTTTGGCTGCCCAAGGCTAGGGAGGCGGGGCTTCAGCCCAATTTTGAAATTGCTCTTATGGCTCTCCGGCGCGTCGCATTGAAATATAATTGTGATATCTGTTATTCTAAAGGCGAAATGAACGCAATTCAAGCGTTTTTTTCTCAAATGTAGAAGTGCCCCATCTTCCCTTTAAGCCCTTCACTTTCCCGAAGGAGTGTCTACTCTTAGAAAAAAAATGTCGTAGTACTTGCTAACCATAGGTCAGTAACTGCCGGTCACATAGCTTACTAACCTCTCCGAAACTTAGTAACTGCGGTTAGCAAAGGGTGTGTTCGTAACAGTTACTAACCAAGAAAGTTAGAAACGGGAACTAGCCTCATCCGCAAAACCGAGTATGAACCACTAGATCAGGGGGAGGGGGGGGGGGGCGATTGCTTAGATATTTGAGAAGTTTAATGTAAACCATTCGAAGGAGGGGCAAAAGACGCTCACCCCTTCTCCCCCGGTCATCTTCCGAATAGTTTCAACGACTCTGACTATATTGATTTAGAAACGGATACTAACTGCCGCAAAACCTACCCGCCTCCTAGCTTTTGTGGCTAGCTGTCGCCCAATTCAAAGGTTAAATGGTTGCAGTGCTCGTTCGCTTAGCATTGCATCTGATACACTACGTATTGCGCGCACATCCCACAGGTCATCCATCGAGCGAACGCATCGCATATAAGGTGTGCCGTAGCACCGAAATTACCATAGTCCCGCTCTACTGGCGGATTCTTACAGTAGGCTCGTGCAAATTTTGAGAATATTTTTTTAGAATAACGTATATTATTTGATTTTATTGACTTACGAAACAATGACGGCACTCGGAAGTTTTCGAATACTTATCATTACTCGTGGTCTATTTGGGCGAGTTAATTGGCTCCGTTGAGCACCCTCTGAGTGCTCACTTAAGCACTGCAGTGAAGCGAGATACGCGGAGTAGACAACACGGTTCCGCGTGTCTTGTTTCACCGCAGCGCTCCCGCGTGCAGAGGGAAAACCACTTCAGATCGGGATGGTGCTCACGCTCGTGTCGGCTAAAAAAAAAAAAAAAAAAACATTTGTGAATGTTGATGTGACAAGCTATACTTTCCAGATAAATTGCTTCAAAATAAAAATACAATGGCGGCTTTATTGAAAGACAGCGACATCCTATATGCAGGATTTAGAGAAGGATACTTAGGTAATGTGTGAGTACTACGCTATAGGTTTATTTTTATTTCATAGTTATAATTTAATGGTAACCTTTACCTAGGATTCCACCTATTCAATGGACACAGTTGACAGGGTAGGTTAAAACTAATTTATTTGGAGTAGTGGAATGAAACTTTGGAAATATAACCTAAGGCTTCTAAGCGATTCCGGCCAGATTTTCTTTCTACGTTGTACGAAGCATCATTTTGGTACTCTGAATCATTTTATTCTGCCTATTTATGTATATACTTTTGATTCCACGCTTAAATGAACATTTCCAGTAGTAGGAAGGTAAAGGGGGCATTTTTTTTCTATTTCAGTTTGTGGAAGTGCAACATTTAGTGTTGTCGTCCATTTGTCGCGCTTTGTCGTGAAATACAATTTTTGTTATGCTGTATATCCAAACAAGCAGTGATTAGCCCTTACCTTGAACAGGTGACTGGCAATATTAGAAAATAGATTAATACGAAATATTAATGAAATTTACTAGGATATTTGTGGTGAAATGAAGGAGAATAAAGTGTATGCTTCCGCTCTAAAGTGTTTTTGGTGTTTTTTTTGCTGCTCCAAAATGGGTACTTATAGCTGCTCAGAAAGGTGCTCCAAAATGATTTGAGCCAATCCCATCACTGCATACACGAACGGAGCACACGAAAGCACTAACACGAGAGAGAGAGAATGAGCATTCAATGAAAAGAAGACAGCGAGGTCAGCCAGCGCTTTGTGCCGGCTTGCTACGCTGTGAAAGAAGATGAAATAAAAAAAGGAAATAAAAAGAAATAGTATAGACAGCGATAGCAAAGAAATTAGTACAAAGAAAGAAGATAAAGAGATAAACAAATGCGCACGCACACAATATACACACACACACACTCACAGAACTGTTACCTTGGCAAGTGTTGGCTCACTTCGCAGCACACTGGACTGCAGTTCCTTAAAGTGTTTGTCGAAGATGTGTCTTCTTAATGAAATGTAAAAGAGCTTCAGTGGCCTTGTAACTATCTGTGGTGGAAGACCAGGGTCCAAACAGAAGCTTCAAGTCCACCGGGTCCTCTTCCTTTAATTTCAGGCGAGTCTTCAGTGCGATCCTTTCAATACTGTAATCCCCGCAGGCACACAGGACGTGTTCGATGTTATGAACTGTTCTACACGATGAACAATCGGAAGATTCAGCTTTGCCAATTTTATAAAGATAGTATTTAGTATATGCAACATTGAGCCGCAAACGATGTAACACCGTCTCAAGTTTCCTCGTGGTATCCGGAATTCGAGTTTAGGATCAGTACGGTGAAAGCTGTAATAGTGATATTGCGGATTTTCCCATAAAGATAGTGAGATTTCATTTCCGATAGATTTGATTAAATGATTGGCATCAGATCTTGAAAACGAAATAGGTACAGAAATCGTGCTCTCGTGGGCGTCTTTAGCGGCTCTATCGGCGCATACGTTTCCAATTATCCCGGAGTGGCCCGGAATCCACTGCAAGATGAAGTGATGTCCCTGATTCGATGCATACTGAATAGCCTGTAAATATCATGCACTAGTTGTGAGTTAATGTTGCCTTTTCTTATCGAAGAAAGAGCGTACAACGCAGACCTGGAATCGACAAGTATTGCCCAACATCGTGGGCTTTCAGCGCCCGTGTGTACAACAGCTGCACGAATAGCTGCTACTTCTGTTGCTGTTGATGAGGGGGCGTGGCTTAGTTTAGCCTTTATGTATGTTGCTGTGGATGGAATGTATACCCCCAAAGCTGAAAATGTGGGAATTGTTCACCCTCGGTGTAGAGGTGAGTAAACGACTCGTACGTTCTTTGAATATTTACCATGTTGGAACTTAACCCGAGACTGGGGTAGAAATAGGAAACTTAAAAGTAGAAGGGACAGAGACAAGTGAAGAAGAGACGTTCTCTTCTTCACTTGTCTCTGTCCCTTCTACTTTTAAGTTTCCTATTTCTACCCCAGTCTCGGGTTAAGTTCCAACATGGTAAATATCCACCAGCTCGCCTGTACCTTAAGCGTTTTTTCTTTGAAGATATTCGAGAGATATCTGTTTAATTACCGGGGAAGGAGCTGAATGTTTTTTTAGTTATTCCTGGTATGCTTGTTCTTATTTCTAAATGAGGGTACTTCCAAGGTGGATATTGTGGAATCGCAGCTGCCTCAATTGAACTTGGCATATAGTCTTCTAGTATCATAATAACTTGCGCAAAGCCAGATGATGGTCTAGATTTTACAATGTCTACCAGGTGGTGTTTATACACTCTGGTGTTGTGTCGAAGATGAGCTCGCAGTGTTTCTTGCGTCCTTAATATTGCGGGAGATTTCGCTCGAGATTCCGCCAGAGTTCCAGAGGCGGAGGTACATTTTGGCAATCCTAAGCGAGCACGAAGTGCTTGTGCTTGGGCGCTTTCAAGTTCTTTAAAACAAGACCGCGAGACACGTTGCATGACTGGCAAACTGTAGCGCATAAGACCGACAAATAGAGCGTTATACAGAGCCATAAGCGCCAATACAGAGCATCCCCATCTGGTTCCACTGATCATCTTGATTATGTGTGTAAACGAGGTGAGCTTTTTCTTTAGCCGTTTAATATGGGGTCCCCACGTCATTTACCTATCGAGAGTCACGCCCAAAAATGCATGTTCGGAGACATATGGGATTGGGGTTCCTTCTAAGTTAATGGGGTATCTGTGTGTTTGTTTTATTGTAAACGCCAACGCCGCTGACTTCTCTGGTGATATGTACAAGCCTCGGCTGCTAAGGTACCGTGCGGTAATGTTAAGGGCTTTCTGTAGCCTGGTTCTGTTTATATATAAAGACTTGCTCGATGACCAGAAACACATATCGTCAGCGTATAAAGATACATGCACAGAAACAGGGAGAATCTTCAGAGGGCCTGTAAGGCATATGTTAAACAGCATTGGGCTGAGAACCCCACCAGTCAGTGATGCCATCTTGTGTCGATATATAGACTTTTCGTTCTTTAAAGGGGCGATGCAACGATTTTTGTATTTTGCGCAAATACCGCTAGTTTTTGACGGTAACAACCTGTGAAATACCCGTTTGTTTTTCACCACACGCAATCGAAGTCGCAGAAAAAAATAAAGAGAAACGAGCAGAGTTCACCCCCTCAACTCGCAGCCAGAACAAGCGGCCACGTGATCTGGAGCCGATTATATGCCGCCAATGTTGATCATAGCCATGTGCTGGGGTTGGCAAGGCACAGGACACGCGCTGAGTTCCAGACATTGTTATGGTTCGGCTGTTGTCGTCATTGCAGCGATTGGACACGGGCCACTACCCGAATGCTTCTCGAGCTATGGATTATCACGAGCCCAAATCGAGTGTCCACGCCATGTTCGGGTCCAATCTATAAGCCGCATTCGAATATCGTCACTGGGCGGTACTGCTACCGCCCAGCTACGTCATCAGGTTTTGCGAAGGAGAGATTGAATGAAAACACTCGGTTTTGTCCTCGAAATTACAGCGCAACAAAGGAGTTTCTTGGTCAGTGGCGTTGCGTGCGAGTATCCTTGAGTCCCACTAGTGCCAGTAAGCTCGTGTAAAGTGAAAAACGTTCCAATTGAATATCGTTGCACCGCCCCTTTAAGGTAACTGGAAATCCATGTGAATAAGCGTCCTCCGAAACCAATCGCCTTCATGTCGGAAAGTATGGCCTTGTGTTCTACCGAATCGAAGGCTTCTTTTATGTCAACAAATACTGCGGTGGTGACCTGCTTGACTGATTTCATTTGCTCTACGCTAGAGACTAGATCTATAACGTTGTCAATACTGCATCTGCCACGTCGGAAACCACTCCTGGATGAAGGATAAATGCACCTATTTTCAAGATCCCACTCCATGCGTGCAAGCAGCATGCGTTCCATTATTTTTCTTATGCAGCTAGTTAATGCGATCGGGCGATATGAATTGATATCGAGTGGTGGTTTCCCTGGTTTGAGAATTGGTATTACCCGAGCAATTTTCCAATCTTGGGGTATAATGCCAGTCTCCCATGAGGTATTGAATAAAGTGAGTAGGGCCATTCTAGCAGTTTTCCCCAAGTGATGTAAGGCTGGGTAGCGTATGCCATCTGGACCTGGACAGGACTTAGTGTTGGATGTAGCGAGGGCTATGTCTAGTTCCTTTAAGTTAAAACGGTCGTCCATAGAATTACATGCACTTACAGGGACGTGTCGAGCTGGTGCACCCTTGCTGTGATTGTTACTGGAGGGGCAGCTTGTAATCTTGATGCAGAACTCTTCTGCCACGACTCTTTCAGATATTTGGCGTCTCAAAGAAATGGCTCTGAAGGGGTGAATTTGCTTTGGCCTTACGCTGAGGCTTCGCGTGATGTGCCATATTCGGGTAGTTGGCTTCCTGGGATCAAGGCCGGAACTCAGTGACCTCCAGCGTCTTCTTGAAAGTTTGTCTAAGTGCCGCTGTACATGCTTTTGTGCTCGTCTGGAAGCCTGAATATCTTCAACTTCTTTTGTTTTTCTTGCTTTTCGTTCAGCCCTTCGACGGATGGCACGGAGACGCTCATATTCTCCATCGATTGTTGTCTGTGGGTTTGTCACGTTGAAAGATTTCGTTGCTTCTGAAGTGGAAGATGTTATGGAATTCACAAAGGACTCTGTTGCAGTGAGCGTAGAACTGACAGATTCCATTCTTTCTTGAAATATTTTCCACTCGGTATATGGTACCGAGAATCGCCGTTTGGAACGCAGACCTCTCACTGTGGTGCATGTAGGTGCATGGTCACTTCCGTGAGTTTCAATGTCAGCGAACCATGTAGTTTCTTCAGCGAGACCTGAAGATGCAAATGAAACATCTAAAGGGCTGTTCACTCATGCACCTTTAAAGAATGTAGGACTTCCATCATTGAGTATCACGAGATCATGGTTTAGCGTAATTCCAAGTAATGCCCTTTCTCGAGCATTATTCTTCGTACTTGCCTACAGTGTATGGCGAGCCTTAAAATCTCCTGTCAGAAGACGTGGTGACGGGGTTTGTTGGAGAATAGCTTCAAGTCTCTTAGTGCAAAATTCTGCTCGAGGAGGTATATATCAACACTGAATTAGATATCGCCTTTTTTATAGTCACAGCAATATATTCATTTGTCCTATGGGACGAAATATTGTGCTCAATAAATGTGAGATCTTTTCGAATGCCGAGTAATACTCTGCTAAGACCGGTTTCTCTGTGAGAGTGAAGAAGTTCATAACCAGGTAATCTGATGTTAGGTCCTACTCTTGATTCCGAAACTGCTACTACAGGGAATTTGTGTTTGAAGAGGAATTGCCGAAAATTTGACTGCCTATTTCGAAAACCTCTTGCGTTCCATTGAAGGACACTGGCCTCACTTCGTAATTTATCTAGTAACACCAGAGCATCACGAATGGGAGGACAGCATCAATCAACGTAATAAGCGCTTTGGCTATAGGCGAATCCCAAGAGCAAAGAAGGTTGCGGATGACATTGACAACTGTCTGAATCTTGGCCTCAGGCATTGGTGGTTGCTGTCGTGTAGACTTCTTTTTGGGCCGTTTGGTTTCTCCTTCTGATTTATCAGTGGATTTTGAAACTTGTGAGGGAAGAGTTGGAAATTCATCTTCACTGCTAACTTTGAGTGGGGGATTACTCGCGTTTTTTTTTTTTGCGTATTTCTGCGGGTGTCTCGGGTTGGACTGCTCGGCTGATGAAGAGTCTTCGCTCGTTGGGAGTTCTTGAGCTGCGGATGCTTTGTTTTTCCTTGACGCAGTCGTTTTAGGGGTCTCTTCTGTCAGTGGTTCTTTCGATACGAGCAGCGCCGCTTTCGCTGACGCATAGCCAACTTTAGCTTGGCTCTTGTACTTGTATATTTTTTGTTCTCTTTGGTATGCCGGAAAAAGATGAGATGTCGAGTCATGAGCTTTGCCGCAGTTAGTGCAGAGGGGGTTGTCTGCGTTGCAGCCGGTGCGTTCATGTGGTCCCCCGCAGCGTCTGCAACGTGACTCTTTCGTGCACGCGGTTCGAATGTGTCTAAACCCATTGCATTTCGAGCATTGGCGAGGTTTCTCTACAAACGGTTCCATTCTGTATCTTGTATATCCAATCGTGACGTATTCCGGCAACATGTCTGTGTTGAGGACCACCTTAACAACTTGGGACGTGCCTAGCCGACGAACGGAGATAACAGGCGCCGTAGCTCGTATAGCCACCTGAAGTTCCGTGTCGTTTATGTCTGACGGTACTCCGTATACAACTCCGATGGCCGATTCACGGGGAAAAGGCTCGTAGGTCTGGACAGGGATGCCTCCGATGGTGGTCAGTGCAAGCAAAGCTTTTGTCGCGTCTCTGTTTCTCGTGTCTATAGCAAGTAGATTCAGCCTTCGGTTTGGCCTGACAAGGATGATTCCATCTGGGTTAGTCATCTCTAGCTTCTCGGTGATTTTCAGCGGATTGATTGTGGCGATTATTTTGGATGAATCTTTTGACTTCAGTACCACTACGAGGTGGGGATTTTCTTGTTTCGTGTTTTTGACGGTATTATTACTTGTCTCGGAGCTGATGGAAGCTTTGCGTTTTTTGCGACTCTGGACTAGATTATATGGGTCGGAATCGTCACCGGGATCGTCAGAGTTGCTCTCGTAGTAGGAGATTGTGCTCGAAGCACTTGACGTACCCATAGGCAATTCTTCCATTTCGACTGAAGGTATTTCCTGGCCGGAGGAAGGGCCGGCCTCGGCCATGGCAGATGAGCGATCGACTCAATTCGAAGAAAATGTTGCGTTTGGCTGGCCAGGGAGGTGAGAACTTCGATTAAAAAGGAAAACTATCGAGACGAGCTCAGGATCAGCAACGATAAGGTCGACTTCTTCTTCTCCAGCACTAACACGAACACACGCTACAGCAATCCCTAACTTGGTCGATTGCTCTTCCGCCTCTAATACCCGCCATTTTTCGCGCACGCCCTTCCTCAATGATAACCTCAGCAATAATTTTTGTTTCGGCAAGAATGTATTTTTACTAGCGTAATTTCTCAAAAAGTTGAATTTGAATAGCCAAAGAGGCTAATCTTTCAGTAATAATAAACCCTTCATGGTAGAGTTATTTGTGATAGTCGATACAACTACCGGATCCTCTGCGCTTGATAGTCCTAGCTTTCACTTCTCATGCATAGCCCAGCAGCAGCGAATCCGGCGAAATCGACGGCACCTAGCGGCTAGAACAGAAAGCTTTGGCGGCAGGTTGCTTTTCCAGCCTTTACGAACGAATCAATGATTCACAGTTCCTGGCAGTCTAAAGAAAAAGCCGTGACATTAGGCCGAAACACACGCGATGAAAATCACCTATACTCGCGGACAACTTTCGGTGGCATTTCAGAAGTGAAAGTGCTCGTGCACAGTTTTGGTCGGCGTTCAAGGTGCTCGACCGCCCGCACGCCCTTAGCATTGACTGCAAAGACACGAAAAGTAGTAATGATTACTATCCCGACTTTCTTGGCTAGTAACAACCGCATTCACTGCCTGTGGCGTATCTGAGGTGAACGAGCTAGTAAAAAGGTGGTAACGGCCATAGAAAAGTTGCTGGAGTTCGTATCTTTTTTTTTATCTAAGAGTGTATGCGTTTATTCTTCTGAAGGGTTACATGCGTTCACTTTTCTAAATGGGTGTATGCAGTGTCATTCAATCTCACAAAGTGGTGTATGCGGTGCCGTTCACTCTACCGAAAGGGTGTAGGTAGTATCTAGTGCTGGGCGTCGATGAGAAAGTTTGACCCGATTAATCGCCACCCTTTAATCGATTAATTATTCGATGAGTCGGTTTTGTTCATGCTCGTACATAATAGTTCAAAAGAGTAAAAATTATATTGTTTGCCAGTTGCTGAATATGTGATAAACGGCACAGCGTGGCAATTTCCGATTTTAAATCAACCTTGAAGTGTAGTTGAGAAAAGTAGAAGGGTGACCCACACTCACAAATCATCACTTCAGCCGTGCTTGCACTCATTGTGCGCCGTGCTTGCCATTGTCTATAGTGAAAGCACGCGCTGCATAACTATGGGGATCCTGGGCTCAATCCGGAGGATCGGTGGCCGAGTGGCACCAGTTCGGAGCGAGTGGAGCGAAAGCTTGTGCTACAGAACCCAGGGAACCTGGGTTTAATACCCACCCCTGTTCGTTTCGATCTGGATGAGCATCGCAACTGAAACGCAGTGAAATGGCGCTTTGGCTCTATTGCCACAGGACGTCGTCCCCGAGTATAGGCGTCACGACAGACCGCGCTACCGGCGGCCTTCCCTCAATTTGTTCTGATCTGCTCGGTTATAATCTCAGGTTCGAAATTACGACAAGCCTCGTTGGAACCGCCAATTGATCGCAAGTTAACCGCGTCTTGCTCTGGACGTTGGCCAGACAAACTTTATAGCACACGTACGGAAGGATTGACACGGTGGTGTGGTGAGATCATGTGCATGCTTGGGCTATTTTGTCCCGCTTTTGAAGGGGGCGGGACGCGAACGCAAGAAGTTCTAAATAAAGACTTTATGTAAATTACTAATTTTCTCCAGCACCTAATATGTTGACGAGCCTTACACAAAAATCATGTTTTTGGCTCGGAACTAGCTTGTTTTCTCCGCAACATAGGGCTAAACTATCAGCTTTTATTAACGACAAACAGAATATTCACGCTCGATGCCTTCACATCAGCGCTGTTCCGAGACGCCTTGCCAGACCCGATCGTTTCCAACCGTGACGTCACGGGAGGGGCGCCGCGGCCTTCTTGACTATATATAATGTTTTGCAGCGGCGAAGACGTAATTTTTTTTTTAAATAAAGAGCTCACGCCTGTCAATATATGCAGCGAAATATTCCGCTGCTTGGCGGCGAAATTGTAAAACAGAGGAAAGGGAATTAAATGGATGCCGCTGGAGTCGTGACTATTAGCATACACAATAAAGAAAAGTCAACCGGGATCAAACCTAACTATTACGCGCAAGCCCTTTGTGAGCGACAGAAGATCGAGGCTTGTCATCACTCCACTGACGTGATGACAGGCGCGGCTCAAACAGCCTAAGTGGTTCCCGAACGAGGGGTGCACAGCTCTCGGCCGGACGTAGGCCATTCAGTCTTGACGGGGGAATTGATCGATCATGAGGGATCGTTTTCAGAAAGAAACATTTTGCACCCGAGGAAAAAATTGGGCAATTTACAAACTTTTGTGCACGTGGTATGACAATTAAAAATATCGGTGAAAATGCAACACTTTGGACATTAATTTGTTTGTGTGTGTGGTTGTTTCATTACCTTTTAAATTGAGAATCATCATGCAAATTTTTGAAATAATTATCCTGTAAATTAAATTGCCCGTACGGTTTGTAGCTCGGCCTTCCTCTTCTTCGAAAGTACTACAAAATGATTTTAAGGCTTACTTAAATAGCAACCCTATAATAAATCCTGAACTTCAATGTTCCCAGAATAGAAACCTGTTTGCGTTTCAATGCGTTAACTTTTACCGAGAGAAGTGTTTTCAAAATCAGATTCGGCTTTCGTTCTCGCATCACCAGTGAAACTAACTAACGTGTGTGGAGACTAACTTGTGCTGCCAAAAGTATTCCGATGTCTGCTCACAGAACCCACTGGGTTCTGCGAGTAGGTAAGAAATTTAACTCCCTACAGGAGTTAAATTTCTTATCCATGAGTCAAAGGGAGCGAAGTCTGTTTGAAGGGACCGCGTAAATCGGTTTGTGAACGTTTTGAGCTAAGATTTTGTACAGAAAATAATTGGGTGTTGTGTGGATATTTAGAGAGCGTGTAGTTGGTCAGCCATTTCAAAGTTGCGACAAGTCACTCGCTGTAGATGAGAAATCTTGCCAGCGCAATACAACCGCTAGCCTGGGGTCTTTAACGTGCATCACCCAGTAGTGATACACGACCGCACGCCGGTACGATGCTCATCCAGATCGAAACGGACAGGGGTGGGGATTAAACCCAGGATCCCTGGGTTCTGCAGCGCGAGCTTTCGCTCCACGTGCTCCGAGCTGGTGTGCGCTAGAGCCACGTGTGCGCTAGCCCATTCGGCCACCGATCCCCCTGTTTTGCACAGAAGTGGCCGAAGAACGAGCATTAAGGGTATAAACATTTCACTCGACAAACTTACCTGAGCAAAAAGTTAGAAATAAAAAAACCTTAAATCTCTATACGCGGCGTCTGTCTGCTCACAAAAGGCGTCTGATTGGTGCAAGTAATCGACAGATGCCGGCTCGTACGATCGCAGGTGGCTGGAGGAACCGTACTGCAAAGAGTTTCCGACTGCTCGATATCGGACATGTGGTTTAGGGGGCCGCGTTTGCAATACGTGTTGCGAGAAGGTGACGACCGCGTTAGTGCCCCCCCCCCCCCCCCCCCCCCCCCCGGTATGCGAGCTCCTCTGCATTTCCGCCCGATCTCCTCCTTGCCATGCGAAAACGCAACGCAGGCGTAGTTGTGACCCATCTCCGCCGAAGGCGTCCGCCATTATATTGCAAACGATCCCCATGGGCTCTCTACAGACGGCCACTATAACGGGTGCGTCCCTTGAACTCGGCAACAGCAGACGACGTTTCTCAGCAAGAAGCGATACGCGTTTTTTCTGTGCAAATTGCCAGTACATGGTTGTATATTATTCTACCAATAAAACAAAAATAATAAATATAATGCAAGAACAACGAAACTGATTCGTCGTGTCGTTTTTTTTTTGCGACCTATATTAGTCGGCTGCCTTTAGTCGTCTGCTTTGCACTCTCTGGTTGTTATCATGTATCTTGTCTTGTCTGCGCCTTTCATCCGTGCTGTTTTGGGGGAAAGTCATCTTCATAGTGCACTTAGCTCCCATGAGTGAGCGAAGGTTGCTCTCTGGTGCAGGGAGTGGTAGATGACGAATGAGGTCCGCCGACGTTTTCGGGCGGAGTTCGGTGGCGAACCCAGGGCACCCCTCACAATTTCCACGCTGGGTGAGCCGCCTCAACGAGGAGGGAAACCTCCAAAACAAGCCACCGATACCAGTGGTGTCATCACAGAAGTTGACGCTGAAAAACGTTGCTCCAATCAGACGCCTTCGGTCACACGGCCGCCGCAGGCAGGGCTTTTAATGTTTCTCAGTTCTAACTTTTTATTAAGGTATAGGTTTGTTCAGTGAGATCTTTATAGAATTCATGCACATTTTTCAGCAACCCCTGTGCAAAATCTTAGCTTGATACATTTGGAAACCGATTTATGCCGACCGTTCCAACAGCCATCGATTCTTTTGTCTCGCCATCTACAACGAAGGTCAAGCATTTCAAATAAATAAGCGTGCATGCTGTGCGCATTCACTATTCACACATGCGTTTGTCATTTACCCTCCAATTAAAGCTGAAATGTTACCATGAAATTTACAAACGTCGGCGCAATTGACTGTGGATGGTGACGGAGGAGGAGGTTCGATTCCCTCACGACGTTCGCGCCATCGATTACATCACCGCATTCGCGTCCTACATAAGCAAAAAAAAAAAAAACAAAAAAAAACAGACAAATAATACGGGCAAATAATAACATACTCTGACACCAATACATCACAATACATCACAAAGATGTCTTTCAATATCCGGTGTGAGGAAATTTGAACACTAAAACTCAGACAATGGCTCAACGATGTCTCTCGACGTCATTCGAGAGGTCTTTCAAACGATGTCGTCCTTGCCTCAGAGATCATTTACACCGGGGAGTTGTTCCACGTGTCAATAGAAAAGAATTAAGAGAACGCAAAAAGAACAACCACGCTTATCGAGAATAGAAGAGCGGCGGCAGAGGCGTACAGAAAGTTTCCAATTATCAAGCGATTTTTTTTATAGCTATCGGCATTGATTCTGACTCTTTTTTGTACATTATCTCGTTTTTTTTTTCAGACATTCAACTATCCAAACACGTATAAATATATACACCTAAATTGGAACCTTAGGTAGGAAGGAAACATCCCCGTTTCCCTCAAGTAAGCAGGTAATCGCGAGGAGCCCAACTGCAGGACTGCTGCAGCGCCGCAGTTACGTGATCATAGATGTAAATTTGGCATTCTCAACTGGCGAATGGATTATATATTACGTTTATATTATATAAATAAGATGATGCAAGATCGAATTAAAGTAGTATTAACGTCGGAAAAATGGACACGAATTGTACGAAGAATCGACGTAAAAAATATCTTAAAAAAGAAATTAATAAAAAAAAGCGTTAGTGATCTCAGTATAAAATTTAGAACCCCTAACATTAGTTTAACAGGACCGAAACATTTTTAAAGCGAATAGAACGGTACGACACAAGTAAGCTTTCCCTTTCGTTCAGTGATATATTTGCGTTCTCGGGAATAACGATCTTGTTTTTGCGGAGCATGTAGTCAGGAAACGGAGCTCATGCGGCATGAAGGCACGAGGGGAGAGACTCAGAACGTTTGTGCAGGTGTACTATTCTCACATTCTCCTTGAAAGCCTCCCCTGTGGCAGTCGGCGGCCGAAAAGCTCCTTCGTGTAAACGTACTGCAAGAAGAACGAAGGCTCAAGTGAATGTTGATCACGCGAAACACGAAAAGACAGGCACCAGTTGACTTGATTGGCGAAAGTGCATTGCGTAGGCGAAGTTGATCGCAAAACGAAGTGATGGCGGCATGTCGGAAGAAGATAAGTATGAAACGCACGAGTTGGGACAAGGTGCCTTTCGTAGTGGCGGATGCCAAATGGGAAGTCATTGCGCCTGATCACAGATCAGCAGCCATCGATGGCACTAAACGCGTGCGTGACTTGTCAGGAGGCCGGCCAAGATGGAGGCTGCATCGCAGGCCCGACGACTCTTTCGTAGGGAACAACCTGCGACCGTCGCCGTGCGTGTCGGGACCTGCGTCTCGATCGGGATCTCAGTTTCTCGGTGCGTCTCTCGTCGGCTTCCCTGGACAAGGCCGGCCACGGCACGGGAAGCTTTTCGGGCGGGGGCGCGGCCTGAAGCACCGGAGTGCGAGCCCTCGCAGTGTGTCGCTCGGTGCGCAGCGACTGGACCAGGAACAAGGAACTCATCAGGAAGGCGACCGTGGCCAGCAGTGCGGCAATCGCCACCAGGGTTCGCAGCACAAGACGGTGGCGTGACACCGGTAGCCTCTTGCCACCGTCGTGTCCTAAGGGGTCGGGTTGCCTCGGCTCTGCAGCGGCCCTGCGTAAGCCGTAAGCGAGACCTCTTCCAAGCCGTGCGGAGGATTCTGGACGCCGGTGTATATTCTCGTATGTTACGGGTCAGAGTTTGTTTGAGTGGACGAGTTTTAAAGGGATACAGAACCGAAATTTCGAGCTCACAAAACAAGGCTAGACGGATAGGCGGGACGCTGCAAAACCCAAAAACATCACTCATACTGCGATATCTCTAACGGATCGCTGTATCTTTAGAAAAGAAGTGCGCGATTGCACACGGCCGATGAGGCCGACGAGACAAGTCGCGTCACGGTTCTCATTCCCTCTCCTCCTCGCTACGTCCCGTCGAGCTGGTGAACCGAAGCGAGGACGAGAGAAGCGATGCTTAAGTCTTCCCCTCATTCTCAAATTCTCCCGGAGGATAATGACGTCAGAGACCTCGCTTGATCGCGCCCTTCTTTTCCAAAAGTACGGCCATCCGTTCGAGATATCGATGTATCAGTGATGTTTTGGAGTTCGTAGCGTCCCGTTCAACGTTTCTGCTGGCCTTATTTTGCGGAATACAAATTTCGGTTCAGTATTTCTTTAAAGCCTCGATGAAATTAATTACGGACCGACTAAGTCGGTCCCTAGTTCATTTCATCAGACGGTCGACAACTGGATGCGTATCAATCTATGTGCGGATCGAAGTAGTCGGGTCTACGTCGGACGAGAGTGACGCACAATAGTTGGCTTTGCATTAAGGAAAGAAAACAACAAAAAAAAAACATCCACTGGCATTCTTTGTCGAGGGCCCAGGCGAAAATGGCAGCAAGTTCGCCTTCCTATGCGGCCTTCATTTTATTTTTGGTCCGAGATTTGAAAATGCGATGTAACAATAGTAATGAGAGCATTGTGGCGTGAGCCTCTTTTGAACTTCCCGCTTCCTACAAGCGAGGCACGCACGCGCGTGCCGTGGGGCCCGTGGCTTGTGCAGGGCCACGAGGGAATAAACGTTCTTTTTGGTTTGCCGTGACACGGAGTCAGTCGCATTTCTTTCGGGTGCCACCGAGCACCGATACATGGTGTCAGAAGTGGGATGATAATTCCGGGTTCCATCAAATCCGTCTCTCTCCCTCGTGCCAAGAGCTGACCACATTCATCACCCCAATTGGCCGTTTTTGCTTCACGCGACTACCTTTTGGGATAACATCAGCTCCGGAATATTTCCAGAAACGCATGTCGGAGATCTTGAGCGGACTGCCCGGGGTTCTCAACCTCATGGATGATGTTCTTGTCTTCGGCAAGGACCAAGCTGAGCATGATTCAAATCTGCACAAGACTCTCAAGCGCCTAGGGAAGTTACCTTCCTTGGATGTATTATATCCCGCCACGCACTCTTAGTCCGGTAACGGCTATTTTGGCGTGAAAAAGTGCCTCTTTTTTAACGGCTACTCGCGGCGTTACATGTCACGCCGATATTGGCGTTACAAAAGTCACGGCAATATTGACGTGACTTCTGCGGCGCCGTATAGGCGTTACAATTTTAGTTCGCTAACGGCTATTTTGGCGTGAAAAGGTGCCACTTTTTTAACGGCTACTCGCGGCGTTACATGTCACGCAGATATCTGCATTACAAAAGTCACGCCAATATTGACGTGACTTTTGTGACGCCGTTCAGGCGTTAAAGGCGGCTGCCACTCTTAGGCTTGAATTGACGTAAAAATTGTGACCTCTCGCAACGGCTAATAGCCAATTGGTCGCAATGAAAATTGGTGTTACAATCAAAAATACCGTTGTGCGTATATACCTCTTCTAAAAAGCAAGACGGCGGAATTCGATGTCTAATCTGTTCAAACATGCTAACGTCGGTAAACGCTTTCGAACCCGAAATGCGAACTGCAAAGGGACCAATGACTATACTTCGTTTCACTTTATCTGCGAGCGAAGCCAAAGCTAGAAGCGCGAGACCAGCGCTTTTTGCATTTCTCCCCAGCTCGCGCGCTAGAGCAAAGCCTGAAGCACGGAGCTTCCGTGCTCGCACTTCCAGTTTTGCCTTCGCTCGCACATAAGGTGAAACGAAGTATAAGTATTATTCCCGCGTGCTTTGCGCTTCTTGAGCAAAAAGGCATCATAGTCTCTTGCAATAGACCCTTTCCGAAAGTCAGTCTACCCACCTTGTGCAGAGCCAGACCCGACGCTCTAATGGCGGAACTACACTGTTTCTCCACACCAGAAAAATCGAACGTCTTCGAAAGCATAGAGCAGAAAAAGGAGAAGATGTTGGCCGTTTCAGGTCACCTTCGATGCACGAAATCGAGGGTGCTTGATTTAGCCGCGCATGATCTCCTATCACCGCCATTAGAGCGGCAATATTGGAGCTTTTTGGACTGCCACAAGAGGACTCTGACTTTTGAAAAGGGTCTATTATTGCTTGTCTTTTTTTTTTATGGCGGTCGGAGCACAAATAAGAGACTATATGCAAAAATCGTATGTCAACTCGAAATAAACTAACAAGAATCGAAAACGAGAATAACTCAGTTTCAACAGTTTATCGCGGACGTTTTAAAAAGAAAAAAAAAAAAAGCTTCAATTTTATGATTAGTGGTGACAGTGGGGTACATCACGGCAATTTCGTTCTTTATATTTATGAGATACTTAAAGGGGTACTCCGGCGATTTCTTCATGGTCCCCGATTTGCTTGAAATTTTGCTAAACTCGCCAAACAACATCGCTAAAATAGTATCCCAAATATTAGGTCAAAATAATTATTTTTTTCACGAAGTTATTGAATTTACAATTTTGGTCCTCACCGTGTTTTTCAAACTGAAAGTCTCTACTGGCAACAACGAAAAAGTGACGTCAGTGGAAGGCAGGGGCTCACTTTTTGGGCTGTAGAATTTATTCCCAACTGATTCCAAGCAGTTTCATGGTGTCAATGGACTTCTTCCAAAACCGACGCGCCCCATTGCGGCAAAATACCACGCAGTGCACTCTGGGAACTAGTTGGCCACTCAGTTTCGGTTTCGACTGAGCAGCTTCATCTCATGCTATCACGCCGCGACCGAACGCGCTGCTTGCGTTTTCGATTATATGACTTTTCACGAACGTACAATACACTCATTCTCGAGCGATACAAAACGAAGACCGGGGCACTTTCCCTGGTTCCCGAAACACCGGATATTATGAGGGCGTATGCAAACCAACGCGCTCAAGCTCGTTGATGCAAACGTAGTAAGACGTGGCTTAGTCACCTCACCCCACGAGTGCATCTTTGAGTTAAATTTCGATAATCCCGTCTAGTACCAGTGAACTACAACTGAAATTTGGTCACCTGGAGCCTTACACGTATTTTGTTTGCCAAACGTCCGCTTCGTGTTACTTCATTGGGCGAAAAGCAAGCCGCATCCTCACAGGAGTATCAAAGTTGAGCCCAGCGTTGACGCATGATCTTTTAAGGAAACGCAATAAATTCGACCTCACTACTGCACAAACGTTACTGTATCTCCCACTCAAATTTTATGCTGATAGAAGATTTAAGTTTTCGCAAACGCTGAGATCGGCTAGCTACGACGGAGGCCCTAACAAGCGTCCCCAACTCCTCGCTGAGCCTTTTTGGACGAGCTTTTACTGACGCCCAAGATTTGTGCCTGACCGGTGTGTTTGAAATTGTCTCGGCATACTCAGGCAGGAAGAAAGCAAACACAAAACAAATATTATGGCCATTAGCAAGCGTCAAACGCGCTTTCAATAATTTCGTTCGTTTGGGGCACCGCATAGGGGTTCATGCCCGTCCGGGCGCACTTCCGGCGAACGGTGCGACATTCTTCACACAAGTGCTCGACTTTTGCTTTCTTAAAACGGTTTGTATGTGCGAATGTGCTTATTTGATTGCAGGATAACTTCATGCGCATACGCGATGTTGAATATTAGTGGAATGCAATCGGGTGGGGACTTCACTTAATTCGTGCAGTGCTGCGGGTCTGTACAGATAAGAGATAAGAAGTGTGTTAAAATTGAGCTTTTCAATGGCGCCTCCGAGTTTTACCTCGCGTACTCAGGCGTAATAAGACAAACGGTAATCGCAAAAAGTAATATTGTGTCTATGGACGCACGAAAGAAACAAACTTCCTTTCTGTTAGCGTTTCGATCGAGGTATGTGGACGAGCCAATGCTGGGAATCTCGACGCTGCGAAGCTCGGGGATCTTGCTTGTGTACGAATCAACAAGCTGTAGCAACCAATAAGTATGCATGCATCGAGCTCGCACCTTTACATTAGTGTTGTTTGCTTGTGTACGAATCAACAAGCTGTAGCAACCAATAAGTATGCATGCATCGAGCTCGCGCCTTTACATTAGTGTTGTTATCAACAACACTAATGTAAAGGCGCGAGCTCGATGCCTACATACTTATTGGTTGCAACAGCTTGTTGATTCGTACACAAGCAAGATCCCCGAGCTTCGCAGCGTCGAGATTCCCAGCACTGGCTCGTCCACATACCTCGATTGAAACGCTAACAGAAAGGCTCAAGTACAAAAATACAACAAGCATGTGTTAAGACAAGCTATACGTCTCGGGTTTGTGCTAAAGCTTTGAGGTCTGGCCATTTAGGTTAGTTTAGAGACCACAAATGACGCTCTCGGGACCAGAAAACATGAGATAACGGCCGTTAATAGTCCACGCTCTGTCGACGTGTCGATCGAAACCGAAACCATGCCACTCTCCTCCCTGGCCAACTAGTTCCCAGAGTGCAACGCGCGCCGTGTTGCATGCAGGGCTTTATGGAAGTAGTCTATTAAATGCTTTGGAAGCTCGCCCCAGTACCCGCGCGCCAGCACGGATCAAATGACTGGCATATTCTATTTTTTAGACTGATTGCTCGACTGGCAAGCCTGCCTGCCACTGACGTCACAGCACTGAAAAGTGCGGGTATATTTGAATGTTGGTTTTTGCATTATTTTCATTTGCCGATTTCACAATAACTAATATGAATTTCGTGATACTAAATAGCATACTGGAAAGGGTAAAGGCCGGGGAGTCAGAAAATATAGTTAGTTGAGGTAGCTCAAAAAATCACCGGAGTACCCCTTTAAGTCTTTTGTATTTAAGGGTGAACAGAATGCAAACAGGAAACGGCGTTCTATTTCTGAAGAAGGTGGAGTTTCTGAAGGATGTTGCGGAGCCTCAAATTAATCCAGCGAGATTCAAAGTTTTCGGCGGGTTTAAGCAAAATTTGTAAATTTTAAAAACACCCAAACGCTCACCTAAAAACTCAAGACGCCCATGGCTTGCAGGCGCATGACCACAGTATAAGCACCAGCCGAACGGAGATGCAACGTTCCCACTTCCACTGGGGCCACCTGTCTCTCTCATAAACTCCTGACAGTCACAACCTTCATGGCGACAATGGCCGCGCACTACGCCACGAATGTCTGCGGACGGGAACAACGCAGCGTAACTCTTCCTTCCGGTCCGTAAGTTCGGAGTCAAAGACAGTGGCGAGGCACCGAATCCGAGTCCGACACTCCGTTGCGCGCCTTCTCGTGGCGAAAAAAGAAGCCGTGGGTTAGTCCAAAAATCGCCGAGTCGCCGACTCCTCCACCCCCTCGTTTCCCCTGAAAAAGTATAATGGAGAGGTCCCTCTTAATACGTTCCGTCATGTTAGCCGTCGTTAAACCCAGCGCTCTCGCGCCAGACCTTCAAGGTCAACCGTGCTCGGGCCCCGGGACCGGCGCTTTGTTTTGCTCGTAGCACTGCCAACGCACGCCGCCTCCGGCGAGACCCGAACTTTGAAATTGTACGTTTATTATTTTTGAGCTCTGGATTTAGCCGTTACTAGTTCTATCGGCGTTACATTATCAGCGTGACAAAGAGCTTGTAACGCCAATGATGTGAGGAGCTCTTAATGTCACGGCTATAAATGATGTTGTAACGCCTAAGCGGTCTAGGATGACGTGGAAACGCTGGACTGTCATGGCTACTTTCAGGGTCACTCTCTTGTCACGCCAAAATCCACCGTATGTCACACCTAAGTAGGCTCTAGCCGTTTCATTAGCCGTTACCGGACTAAGAGTGCGGTGTTCGACCGGACCCAGCAAAGGTCAAGGCAATCAAAGATCTTCCGGCTCCAGAGGATCCTGCCGGCGTCCGTCAGATCCTTGGAATGGCGAACCACCTGGCAAGGTTTCTTCCGAACTTGGCACAAATTATGGCGCCGCTCAGAGACCTGCTTCGAAAAACGTCGGAGTGGACCTGGGGTCCACCACAAGCAGCCGCTCTGCAAGGCGTCAAGGAATCTCCTGTGTTCAGATTGTTGCATGGCTCATTACAATCCGTCGTATCCCACAATACTCTCCGCAGATGCGTCTTCACACGGATTAGGGGAAAGAGCTGTGGCCTTCGCATCACGGTCCCTTACCCCTACTGAAACCCGATACGCTCAGGTGGAAAAAGAAGCATTGGCTTTGACCTGGGGAGCAGAGCGGTTTCAAGACTTTTTGCGGGGCCTAATGGCAACTTTCCAGACCGATCTTCAACCTTTGCTGACGCTCTTGGGGAAATCGGCACTGGATGTACTCCCTCCTCGTATCCAGCACCTCCGCATGCGTCTGATGCGGTTCAGCTACAGAATGCAGTATGTTCCTGGCAAGAGCATCGCGACGGGTGATACTCTATCAAGGGCTCCGGTGAGTGAGGAAGACCCAGCGGAGACACTGACCTGCAAAGAGGTTCAGTCCTTCACTGTTGGAGCAGTGATGGGACTCCGAAGCAGCACTCTGCATCCAGTCAAAGAAGCCCAGGAGAAAGACAAAGTTTGCCAGATGCTTCGGGAGTACTGCATAAACGGATGGCCATCAAAGTCAAGACTTCCTCTCGACGTGTCGCCCTTTTGGCAGTACAGAGGAAGCCTGTCCCACTGCGAAGGCTTTCTCCTCTATGGAACCCGCCGCCTTATTCCTGGTTCCCTAAGGAAGGAGACGCTGAAACGACTCCACGAGGGACATCAGGGAATTGGACGGTGCAGGCAGCGCGCGAATGAAGCTGTCTGGTGGCCAGGCCTCTCGTCTGAGCTGAGAAGGGTTGTCAATAACTGTGTTGTGTGCACGAAGGTGCGTCAACAAAACGCCGAGCCTCTCATGCCAACGGTGACGCCATCTCTGCCATGGCAAATGGTTGGGCTGGACTTGTTTCATCTACGAGGCAAGGAGTATTTGCTCTGCGTTGACTACAGGTCTCGCTTTCCCGAGATCGCCTATCTATTGTCAACGAAAGCTGAGGCTGTCATCGAACGTCTGAAGAGCATATTCTCCAGCCATGGGATACCTGCAACGGTAGTAAGCGACAATGGACCACAGTTCTCCTGTGATGCTTTCGCAGAGTTTGCCCGGAACTACGGTTTACAGCACACTACCAGCAGCCCTCGTCATCCTCAGGCGAATGGAGAGGCCGAGCGCACCGTGCAGACTATGAAGAATCTGCTTGAGAAAGCAGAGGACCCGTACTTAGCTCTACTTGCGTACCGGGATACCCCGGGCCCGACAGGGCGGAGTCCAGCCGAACTCCTCATGGGGCGACGTCTGCGGACGCGGATCCCGGTGTACCCAGCTCTTCTGACTCCCGGCCATGTCAACAACAACGTCGCGACTAGATGCGACCGTCAAGTCAAAGAGCGCCAACGGGCACACTTCGACCGCTGACATGCAGCTCGACGGCTACCCAAACTGAGTCCCGGATCGACTGTGTGGTTGAAGGACCTCAAGTGCCCATGGGAGTCCATCCGTCAAGCGGACACGCCCAGGTCGTACTGGGTCAGAACCACAAGAGGGGACGTCCGTCGCAACCGAAGAGCCCTCAACAGAATTCCGGCTCATTCTGGTCAACGCGACGAGCTGCTATTGTGGCCAGCCAACACGACCGCTCCTGGCGGGTCTGCCCTACCCGGGGAGGACGTCACGGAGCACCCGCCTACACTGCAGCAGGCTTCGCAGTCGCAGTCATCAACGCAGGACTGCAGAGTCCCCGTGGCAGTAACAAGGGCTGGAAGAAAAGTGTTCGCCCCCCAGCGGTTTGGTGAATAACTACAGACTACTCGAAACTCTTGTTTATCCCCAGAGGGAGATGTGGCGTGAGCCTCTTTTGAACTTCCCGCTTCCTACAAGCGAGGCACGCACGCGCGTGCCGTGGGGCCCGTGGCTTGTGCAGGGCCATGAGGGAATAAACGTGCTTTTTGGTTTGCCGTGACACGGAGTCAGTCGCATTTCTTTCGGGTGCCACCGAGCACCGATACAAGCATTCTTACACCAAACTGAGGAAGAAAATAAAATAATTGAGACAGCTTTTGCTGTCTCAATTACTAAGGAATATAATTCTCATTTGCTAAGGAATATAATTCTGTCTGGCTTTGCAAGACGAGTATCTATGCGCCGAGAAACCGAGGGAGAAAGGGAGACGAGAGGCGCGCGTGGACGTTAGAACATTCGAATGATTGCTGTGTAGACCTAAAGCTAGCCACCTTTGTCTCCACTGCATCCGTCCAAGGAAGTTATAGGGCGGAACGCCGACGTCCGGCGTTTGACTTTCGCATGCCGTCGGCTTGACCGAAAGAAGTCGCTGAAAGTAATGTCCGGGTAGAGGATTCTTGAAGCATGAGGCAAATGTGGTTGAGAAAGTAGTTGGGTCATGTTTAAGTTTGGGCTCAGGGTCGTGGTCGCGATAGATGCCGCGACCGGGTACATGGTCTCTCGCGTCTGGCCGGTCGATGTTGACGTGAGACAAGGGTAGCGGGGCGAGAGGGGTTCCTTCGTAGCTGGAGGGTTCGGGTTGCGTATTAGTCGGTGACAGGTTAAAGGGGCCCACCAACAATTTTTTGACTGGTTTGAAGTTCGCGCTGAAACGGAGCTCCATGAAAGCAGGAACACCGAGGGAAAAAAATATTACAGAAATTCGCAATATTTTGTGAGTTATTAGCAAATTAAATATTGCAGAAAACAACTTTAAATAAGCAAAACATTGCGCTTCATGACGTAAAATAAAACAGTTTAGCGATTGGAGCAAAGTGGTTGGCCAATTGGACGCGAGTTTGGTTGATAGCCCGTCGGCCATTAGGCCTCGCTGCAACCATCGTAGCTTTGGAATCGGGTTGCCATCATCGATGAATTTACCGGGCTTATCGGATTTTGAGCGCCGAATTCTTAAAAAGGAGTGTGGAGCTGGGCGTCTCGCCGTACGAGGACACACCACGCAAGCGCCGCGCCGCGCCACTTCGACAGCCGCGGAAGGCTCGTCTCCCGCAACTCCGTCACCGGAGCCACCTCGGCGAGTAGGAGGTACTCCGCCGCTGGGAGGCGCGCATGAGCGACGAGGCGTTGTTTTCGCCGTTTTTGAACTTTAATTTGCAACTTTATTAGCTCTATAAAAACGACTTTTTAGAGAAATATTGACGGTTAACGTGTGATATACTTTATTCCGCTTCAAAATTTCTGGGACGGCTCTCGCCAATCACGACACCCAGTGAATGTGACGTATAGTGAAAGGGAGCGCCGTTATGCGCGTGCATTCGGCACCTCGCGGCGCCACCATCGGAGGAGGTGTTTCCGAGTTGTCAAATTAAAATATGATGCTCTAATATTTTTAAACTCTTTTGTTGTCCACTGGGTTTCTGGAACCACGAGCGTGGAGAAACCGCAAAAAAAGTAGACGCTCAAATACTGTTGGAGGGCCCCTTTAAGTGTAGAGTGGAAGCTTACACCTCTCTTCACTTCGCTCTACTACAGTGGAAACAGGTGGGAGGGGCTTCCACTTTACTCTTTAACTGTCGCCGACTTAGCGGCGGGCGAAGACTTTAATTGCCAGGAACGAACGAAGGTCGGCGAGCCCGGAATGAGATTTCGACGCCAAAACAACCTCATCGGCATTTCAATAGCGGCCAGGGTGGAAGATTAAGGCCTTGATTATTTTAAACGATCCAGAAAATCAAATTCATTTAATTAAATCCTTACTCGTTCCATTTGAAGCGTTATTTGTTATAAAAACATTGCATTCTTAAATAAGATTTATTCTACTTACTCAATATTTTAGTTTACATAAAATGTATTTATGTAAAACCTCGTGTATTTCATTCGATAACGAACTATCTGACTTAGATCACATTTATTCGATGACAACACTGAGGTGGCATGTTGATGCTCTCACTGATGGGGCTAGAAAGAATGGTAGGGAGGGGGGAGGAGAGAACCGCTCATTGGTTCTTCGGCTTTTACTTGCATTATTTGATTTGTACGTAAGCATTGTTCAGCTACCGGGAGCAAAATAAAAGGATAAACAAACGTCGGATTTCTTTCTATTTTAGAGGAAAATGAGACTCTTTTGTTTTTCTCTTTACCCTGACAAAAAACCGTTCTTCTACTTATGTACCGAAAGACGGAGATCTTAAACCTGAATAAAATCGACTTTGTTCTTTAGATATTTGTTTCTAGAAAGCTGTTATTTAACCACGATAGGAAAATACACGAGACTTAAATTCTAATTTAAATCATGATTCAGTTGTAGTTCATATATTTTTATTTTTATTCACAATATTTGTGGCAAAGCACAGCTTAGTCACGAAGCAGGAGCGCTTCTGAATGATATTGAAGAAAAAAGACACTGCGGCAAAATAACTGTAAAATTTGAAATACACTTCGAATAACATATCTGGGTTTGAATCTTACGTATAAAATTTGTCTCGCGATAATAAAGCTTTTTGGTGGTAGTTTTCTCTATCTACGCTTAATTGGCATTTGACTGTGAATCTCAGTACCGAGTAATCCACTTGTATGAAATTACTTTGTGTGTGTGTGTGTGTATTTACTACCTCTGCTGGCAAGGGCTACGCGCGTGCGCAGAAACGACGTCTCCGCTGCGGAGAGCATACGGCAGGTGGAAAAAGCTTCACGAAAAGCTTCCTATTGGAGGTATTCGCTGGACGCCATATTTGAGGGCTCTGTTTGGAGGGCATGTTCAGAACAAGCAAACATTAGTAGGATATTAAGACCGGTAATCTTGGTGGTTTGGATTCCACTTTGCAAAATAACTGTAGAAGCTCGCTGTTAGCACGTGCTCAGCAGTTGCGCGCACAGCTATCGCCGCTTCTCGAGCTTTTCGTTGACAGAAATCTGCCTCTTTCCAAATATGTGGGCTCGAGATTAAGTTGCACCAAAAACGAATCCGCCATCTGGTCGTTCATAAGCCTTTTGCGAACACAACGCGTTCCCAAGACTGGTCTTACTGATTTGACCGCGGTATTTGGCTACCTTCGCAGCATTTCCAGGATTTCTATACTCCGTTTCACCTTATGTTGTGCCGCAGCGAAGGCTGGAAGCGCGAGCTCATAGCATTGACAGCTGCCCTTGATGCACGAGAGCTTGTGCCGCCGAGATCTGCCCCTGAGCATGGAGCTCGCGCTTGTAGCCTTTCCTGCGGTACATCATATGGTGAAATAGGGTATAGTCATATATCGTATGGATGAGCAAATATGGTTCGCGTTTGAGGTGGATCTCTGAGTCGTCATCCCCCAAACCGTGCCGACCCCTCCCAGGACCGCGGTATACATTCAAACCAACCATATATGTTGCTGCGGCACGAGGCTATGCCGCTCGCCTCACAAGAAAAACACGGTTACGATAGAATGTGATACCGCCGACACCGTAGAGACAAAACTATTAATATCATAGAATAAATGACAAAGCATTGAATCGAAACAGATAGGCTCACGAAGTGTCGACACCATGGTTGTTGTTGTTGCTTCGAAGTTCGTTGTTTGCACGCAATCAAAAACGCATTTCTCCTCTTCGTTTCATGAATCTACTTGTGTGTGTCACCTTGTGTTAACCTTTGAGGAGACTGACCACGGCTTGGTTGAAAACAAAGTGGCCCATGCAAAAGAAAAACAAAGGCTCTTCCCTATACAAAAATGACTCGGTAAACGAGGCTTGCGAAAACAAACAAGATAGCGGATCTGTTTTAGGTAGCACACAATCTCGAACACAGCAGCGTCAAACATTAAGCGCATGCGCACTATGCGTTAATCAAAAAAGGTCCATAACTGAAGATATGAAAGAAAGCACCTCTGATAGTGTAAAATGACGGTGCTCAGTTGACCGACTACTGGGAGTGGCGTTTCGCTTACTTCTCGGCGTTCCGTTCGGCCCCCTCGATTTTGGCCACGGCAGAGGCGACGGCGTCCTTGTTGGGCGTGCTCTGGT
The DNA here is from genome assembly GCA_013358835.2 of Ixodes persulcatus. Classification (NCBI taxonomy): domain Eukaryota; kingdom Metazoa; phylum Arthropoda; class Arachnida; order Ixodida; family Ixodidae; genus Ixodes; species Ixodes persulcatus. Next base: position 234,917 of record JABSTQ010010279.1, read on the forward strand.
CTGGAACTGCCTTGGACGCTGCATCGCTCCTGGGCGTCGCATCTTCGGCCATGCCGATGGCTGGCCATCGGAGCGCGGTCCCGTGCCGCAGACGGATCGTCTTCTTTCTCGAACGATGGCTCTATCCTGAAAAAAGTGGCGCCATTCATTGTTGTTGAAATGCTGGTGACACGTGCCTCGTGCCACTTTTGGGAAGAACATGGCGCCTGAAATCAAGCTCAGTGCTGCGCTGTGCCGCCATCATCTTCCCAAAGGCTGCACGTTGCACGTGCCTCGTGCATCGGCGCACCTTGCACTACTAAGCGCCACCAGCGCCTCTCGAGTCTGGAGCAATACACTGAGTTCACAGGGGTAGGGGGGAGAGGGGGGGGGGGGGTCATTGGTGGCCGAGTTGGCCACCAGCGTTGGTGGCCGAGTTGGCCAAGTTGGTCGAGTGGGTTAACGCGCACTAGCTTGGAGCACGTGGAGCGAAAGCTCGCGCTGCAGAACCCGATACTCGGTTCAATGAACTTCCAACCCACCCCTGCCCGTTTTTTGATCTGGATCAATGAGATCCAGATCTAGATCTGGATCAGTGGATCGGTGGGATTCAGATCCAGAAAGGAGCATCGGTGGCCGAGTTGGCTAGCGCACACCAGCTCGGAGCACGAGGAGCGAAAGCTCCCGCTGCAGAACCCGATACTCGGTTCAATGAACTTCCAACCCACCCCTGCCCGTTTTTTGATCTGGATCAATGAGATCCAGATCTAGATCTGGATCAGTGGATCGGTGGGATTCAGATCCAGAAAGGAGCATCGGTGGCCGAGTTGGCTAGCGCACACCAGCTCGGAGCACGTGGAGCGAAAGCTCGCGCTGCAGAACCCGATACTCGGTTCAATGAACTTCCAACCCACCCCTGCCCGTTTTTGATCTGGATCAATGAGATCCAGATCTAGATCTGGATCAGTGGATCGGTGGGATTCAGATCCAGAAAGGAGCATCGGTGGCCGAGTTGGCTAGCGCACACCAGCTCGGAGCACGAGGAGCGAAAGCTCGCGCTGCAGAACCCGATACTCGGTTCAATGACTTCCAACCCACCCCTGCCCGTTTTTGATCTGGATCAATGAGATCCAGATCTAGATCTGGATCAGTGGATCGGTGGGATTCAGATCCAGAAAGGAGCATCGGTGGCCGAGTTGGCTAGCGCACACCAGCTCGGAGCACGAGGAGCGAAAGCTCGCGCTGCAGAACCCGATACTCGGTTCAATGAACTTCCAACCCACCCCTGCCCGTTTTTTGATCTGGATCAATGAGATCCAGATCTAGATCTGGATCAGTGGATCGGTGGGATTCAGATCCAGAAAGGAGCATCGGTGGCCGAGTTGGCTAGCGCACACCAGCTCGGAGCACGTGGAGCGAAAGCTCGCGCTGCAGAACCCGATACTCGGTTCAATGAACTTCCAACCCACCCCTGCCCGTTTTTTGATCTGGATCAATGAGATCCAGATCTAGATCTGGATCAGTGGATCGGTGGGATTCAGATCCAGAAAGGAGCATCGGTGGCCGAGTTGGCTAGCGCACACCAGCTCGGAGCACGAGGAGCGAAAGCTCGCGCTGCAGAACCCAGAACTCCTCGGTTCAATTCCTACTCTTCCCCGTTTCGATCTGGATGAGCATCGTATAGGGAGTATTCACTGGCGGCCATAGCTGTGTGCTCGGCTGCGGAGCGCGTGCTGAACGCGAGCTTCCACAGTTCTTTCGCCACGTGCATTCCGCACCACCAAGACTGCCGGTCTTGGCAGCCTATTAATGCGAGCTCGTTCTGAGCATGCGCTCTAAACAGTGACCTCAAATATGGCGGCCAGTGAATACTCCCTATAGGGAGTATTCACTGGACGCCATATTTGTGGGTGCTGTTTAGAGCGCATGCTCAGAACGAGCTCACATCAATAGGCTGCTAAGACCGGCACTCTTGATGGTGCGGAATGCACGTTGCAAAAGAACTGTGGAAGCTCGCCGTCAGCACGCGCTCAGCATTCGCGCACACAGCTATGGCCGCCAGTGAATACTCCCTATACCGGCGTGCGGTCGTGTATCACTACTGCGTGGTGCACATTAAAAACGCCAGGCTAGCGGCTGTACTGCACTGGCAAAACTGCTCATCTACAGCTGGGAGACAAGTTGCCCGTTGAGGAATGGCTAAGTTCAGGCCGTATAAACGTACACACCACCCAGTTTTTTAGTTCCAGATTCAAAATCAGTGGGACCGGGACCTTAAAAGGTCAATGAAAAACAAAAATGTTTTTTTTTTCTAAACAGTGGTTAGGACATGCCTGTCAAAATATAAAATTTACATGAAAAAAATTTTTAGGGCAATACCGACGGCGCGAGATTTATATCAAATTCTGCGCGGAAAGTCCATGACGTCACGGAATGGTCATACACTCTTTCCACCACAACGAAATAGTCACACACTCTCTCCCCCTCAACATGATGGCTAAGCTTGGAACCATTGCCTCCACGCGCCCGAAATGCCGAGAGAAAACAAGTTGAAAGAAGGTGAATATTGCTCTAAAATGTTTTTTCTTTGCACGTAAGATTTATTTTTTGACACACGTGTCCCAACCAAAACAGTTAATAAAAACTTCCAGCCTTTCCATTCTGGTGAAAAGGGAAAACCAGCGAAGCTGTTCTATGGTGGGACGACCTCAAGGACAACTTCTTGGACGACCTCAAGGACGACGCCTAGAAGACAACATCTAGGACGACGTCTAGGACGACCTCAAGGAGGATGTCTAGGACGACCTCAAGGATGACTTCTAGGACAACCTCGAGGATGACCTCAGCGACGTCTAGGACGACCTCAAGGACGACGCCTAGGACAACCTTATGGACGACCTCAAGAACGACGTTAAGGACGACCTCAAGGACGACTTCTAGGACCTCGAGGACAATGTCCAGGACGACCTCAAGGACGACTTCTAGGACCTCTAGGACGACCTCAATGATGGCTTCTAGGACTACCTTTCGGACAACCTCAGGGACCTCGAGGACGACATCTAGCCGAGGACGACTTCAAGGACGACCTCGAGGACGACATCTAGAACGACGCCTAGAAAAATTCAGCCTTTCCACTTCGGTGAAAACCAGAGTGGAAAGGCTGGAAAGGTTGCCGCCATCTATGAGCGAGGCCAGCAAACCGGTCGTCTGGTTGCCGCCGTCGCTCATAGATGGTGGTAGCTGTCCAGAGTTTTGTGTCGACATTTGCTTGGTACCGGACACGATCCTGGGAAACCTAGCCCTTTACAGCTCCGCTGTAAAAAAAAAAAAACATTTTTTTTTCTTTTCAGTGGCTTTAGGGGAACTCCAACGATCACGTTTATAGTCTTCGAATTGGCTGGAAATTGGCAGACTGCATCAAAAACCGTTTTCAACTGATAGTCAAAATATTTTATAAAAATAAAATCTTTCCGCGAAGGTATTGAATTTTTTAATTACGTGGCCGCGAGGGTTTCACAAGGCAACCCTCTACTAGCAATAGTGAAAAATTCATACTTTTCCTTACCCGTGTAGGCCACCGGCGGGAAGACGGACGAGCGACCCGGGCAGCCGTAAAGCGGCTTTCCGGGTCACCAGCGATCGAAAGGGTAGTCTGTGCTCCGCGGTATATTCTTTGCACGAAAAGTGCCGGGAAAATTGTTTTGTTACCCTTGCTTTCGTGGGAGGAAAAAATACGCTCTCCGACAGCAGGGGAAGCCAGCCACGTCAAGGTGCTTTTGCGCGAGCTGTGTGCCTAAAGAACTAGCCTATGAAACATTCTTGCTTATGTTCGGAATACTTTACAGTTTACAGTCGCGCGCTAAGAGTTGAGTATCTATCCTTTGCGGTTGGAACAGCTTCAAGAGTGGAAACTGCAGATTCACCCGGGTGTAACCTCTACCTTAGTTCAAAGAACAGTGCTAATGATATCGATAAAATTAGTGCACAATCTAGCAGTAGTCGACATTTGGCACAGTCCATTTGTTGCTCACAATTGCTTTAATTTTGTTTTATAATATCCGCTTCGGACATTGAATCTAGCTTGGGCTAATTTAGGACTTCTATTCGCACGGCCGATCTGTTGAATAGGAGAAGTGAAACGTCTAAACGAAGTTCAAGTCTTAGTTTAGACATGATTTTCGACACACTGCTATTTGTGCCTGGTATTACAGAGGTTTAAGAAGCAGTTGTTCAGCTCCATTAAAAGGCCTCTGACACGCCAAAAAAAAAAACTTTTTTTTTTTTCATGCTAGGCGTTAAAATGGCATATCAGGACATTACAAAAAAATTGTTTCACTATTAGCGGCGAGATGTTTTGGTGGCGCCCTCCTGTGGTTCCCCCTTGTGACGTCATTACCTTGCAAACAACATGGTGTTTGTTATTAGCATGGTGGAAACTTGAAATCATTGCGCTCTCAAAGGAACACTGCCAACACCGTCAAAATTAAAGTTCTTTCATTCCTCTTATTTCCGTCGATGATAAATCCCCTTTCCGACGTCATCATCAGCGTTCGGCCAATCGTGGAAGGCCGACCACAGCGACGCTTTCGGTCGCGCACGGGGCAAATAGAGTTGCGTAGGGTGATGCCACCCTTTGTAGTACCCGATGCCGACAGCACGCGCCCACGGGTAAAATACAAAGAAATCGACGAAAACAAAATGTCGCCATAGCACAGTCAGCGCCACAAGCGCGTGCAGGGACACGCTCTTTCACGCGCTTCTGAACAAAAAATAAAAATAAAAGTGTGGGACAAAATGGCCAGATGTCTCCACCCTAAGCAAAGCGCACATGGAGGCACCCTAGAGTTGCGTAGTTGTTTAATAAAAATAGAAATATGAGGCCCAATTCCAAGTTCCCGCCGTGCACTGTGACGTAACAGTGTACCGCAAGGTGTCGGGGCGGTCAGAAGGGAGGCATCGCCGGAAGTCACGTGAGTTGTATCCCTCCTCGTGCTTACCGCGAGCGCGTGTAATATTTTTTTTTTAAATATCTTTGTTATTCTTTGCACCTCCACGAGCGATCCAAGCAGACAAGGTTTCTTTATTCTTGCACCTCCACGAGCGATCCAAGCAGACAAGGTTTCTTTTATTTGTTTTTCATCGTTTAATGTTACTGTAAAGGTCGAAGAAGTGGAGTCAGTGAATTGCATAGAGTTATTACAATACACGCTAGAGGCTCAGCTGGCGCTAGTGTCTACGGGACTTCCGGTTGCAAATTGAAGCAGACAGCATGCAGTCTACTTTTCCAGTCTTCCTGTGTATTCCTATGGGAAAAAGCGCGTGAATTTTGTCTCCTCGCCGGAAAATAACATGAATAACTTTTGTTATTTCGGTTGTACCGGATAGTATGTACCTTTATTGGTATTGTGAAAGTGTAATTGCTTTAGTTAAAGCATTTTTTATTTGCCACTGAACGATGTTAAACTTCGCTATATTTCAGGCCCAAACCTCTGTTCCATGGCAGGTATATAGAAACGAGCGACGATTCTAAGCAAAATAACGATCGAAAGGAACGTAGAGTGTGTTCATAAGTTCGCCAGCATTCCGCTGGTGCTTATATATTGCTAATATGCCCGTTCTGTCACTATATGAAAATGACCCCGTCGTGCATCTTAACGAGTGGTTAAAAAAACATTCGAAACGTAAAGGATAAAGTACGTGAACTACTAAAGGTGTGTTTTCTTATTATTTCCTTTGTCGGGCAGTTTTTATCGGGCACCTGTTCCCTGGCTTCTCCCTATTTGCAAAGATTTGGAGCGTGCGGGTGATGATTTGAACCCAGAACAATTAAGCATCTTCGCACATATTCATGAGCAGAAAGAATAAAACAGTACTTATTTATTGCAAATCGGACTATATTACGTGACTTTCAATTTATTTTGATCGTCTTCAAGCACAAGGAGTTACTTATCCAGTGTTACTTCGTAGTTCCTGTCGTCTCTCTTGGTTTTCTACATGTCCTTCGTTCGTTTGGCACGTATATCACCCATGCTGGAAAGCTTCGACGCCGTGTTCGCGATAACAGTGTCCGACAGTGCACATAAATACATGCACGAAGTGGTTTTAGCACCGTTTTTCATGTCAAGATTTTAAAATAAAAACGCCGTAACTGACCAATTATTTCGTCTGCGTGACTGGGAAATGTTCCAAAGTGCCTAGTACGTACGAATTATTCGTGATATTTGCTCTTATAATCGAGCGCAGAGAGGAAATGCACTCGCTTTTTTCCATAGAAATGCATTACCGGAAGTCAATTTCCGACTGCTTGCTGTCTGCTTCAATTTGCAACAGCACACTAGCGCCAGTTGAACCTCTAGCGTACATTATAATAACTCTATGGTGAATTGACGTGATCAACTACAATGCCTAGAAGGTTCTGTGTGAGGGACTGTCCCGGTATTTCAGCAACTGAAGAAGAGATCACACTGCATGCATTTCTGAGGGACATACATCGGCCGCATGTGCACCTAGTAAACAAGTTCTACTCATGTTCTAGACAAAATACGTACTTTGTCCTCGACGGTTACTTGTGCTTGGTACACTCACCAGTTCGTATTCTCTAGACGGCAGGCATCTTCAGCCTGGAGAGTATCCGATGATTCAATGACCTCGGTGTCTGAACCTTCAGCAATGCGATCGGGCGTGTCGTATGCTAGCAACCCTAATTTCTGCGAGCGTTCTAAAATTTTTTTTTTTTTTCAAAACTTGATAGCTTGTTTTGCGCCCAGTATAGCCCTGTATCATCGGACTGACGGCAAGCACACGTACACTGGCTTGTACTCGCAACGCTTTCATCATTGACCTCCATCACGTCGATCCATTGACTCTTCGTCCTCAAATTTTACAGCACGCAAACTAACCAACGGTGCAGGGATAAAGAGCTAGTGGAACTGAAACTTCATTTTCTACGATCGCTCGTACGAAGAGCAGAAAAAAAAAAAGTCTTAGGCACGGTCGCGGAGAGCACGAGGAGTAAAACTCACGTGACTTCCGGTGAACCCACTTTTAGTGACATAGGTCGATGCCTCCCTTCTGACCGCCCCGACACCTTGCGGTACACTGTTACGTCACAGTGCACGGCGGGAACTTTGAATTGGGCCTCGTATTTCTATTTTTTATAAAAAAAAAAACTACGCAACTGTATAATGAAACAATTTTTTTGTAATGTCCTGATATGCCATTTCAACGCTTAGCATGAAAAAAATGTTTATTTTTTTTTTGGCGTGTCAGAGGTTTTTTAAGGTGGCATACCACCCCACCCCTCGTTAGTGTGATTCTCAACCAACAGATGGCGATGGGATCGCCTTCCAGACCTGCACACTAAAGGCGTAGCCAGGAATGTTTTTGTTTTTTTTTTTGGGAGAGGGGGGGGGGGGGGGGGGGCTGAGGCGTCTGGGATGTCCATGGCTTGGCGTGGGAGATGGCGAGGGGGGTCACAATGGATGTGTATATTATAGGCAGTAATAATTGCAAAACGAACGTTTCGGTCTGTAATATACGAATACTTGAAAGGATAAAACATCGAGGACGGGGACGAAACAGGACTTCTTTCATTGAGCGACAACATAGAATTGCACAGAATATAAGACCGCCCCCAAAGGTTTCAACGTTCTCGAAGAAGAAGAGAAGAAAATTGTTAAAAGGAAAGGGAATTTACGGTAAATATAGAAGTTCATAAAGCGCTGGCGTCACGACGAGGTATCAGTAATCTAGTTATCTCTGGTGCTAGGAATTCGACGTCTGTCCGTGTCAGTGATAACAAAGGATATGTTGTTGCTCAATGAGAGAAGTCCTGTTCCCGTCCCCCCGTCCTCGATGCGGAGGGGGGGGGGGGGGCTGAAGCCTCATAAGCTTCCTCTCCCCCCCCCGCGCTACGCCACTGCTGTAAATCAATGGACCTTTTGTAGAAATACGCGGTGCGCATGCGCGGAGTATTTCATGCGCCTGGGTTCGAGAGTATCTAGTTCCAAACAATCCGCGATCTTACATTTCTCGCCTTTGAGCGGTTTCGTTGTGTCGACCTCGGGGCGGAAGATTACGCACGATGGGGACAAAGGTGAGCTTGGGGGAGCCGTATCTCGGAAACATCGCCTCAATGGGTGAACAGGATGTAGCTGACGTTTTGGGTGTGGAACGGGTGGGAGAGGCCTTGGGCGCGCGTTGTTTTCCAGTCACCTAGTCTCGAACCGATTCGCGTGTCTAGGTGGCAGCACATATTCGCCAAGAGGTCCATTGTGTGTGGTCGAGCTTCGATACAGTGCGGTATTTTTCTATATCCTGAAATGGACATCCTTATAGACGTTTTCTGTTTCCAGTCGTGCTCAGTCACGAGGGTTCCGTATCTGGTACGCGGGAAGAAAAAATATTAAAACATTTCTACCTGGAATATGCGAGAAAATATAGGTGAGACAAAACAAGAATGTGCAACAATCACGTATTTTTCGTAAACATCTCCCAGCGGCGTGGAGAGATCAAAAAGATGTTTTACCGCATACCCGAAGGGACGACATTCAACATGGCTGCGCCCTTGTGGGAAAGGTGTATACTCCGTTTACCCTTAAGCTGAGACTAGAAGCTCCGCCTTCAGCGCGAGCTCGCTGGCTTCCACAGTGCTTTGGTTGCGTGTGCCTGCGCGTTCACACTTGTGTTTGCAAGGGCAGAAAGATCGCGCTGAAGGCGGAGCTTCTAGACTCAGCTTAAAGGGGCGGTGCAACGATATTCAATTGGAATGTTTTTCACTTTACACGAGCTTACTGGCACTAGTGGGACTCAAGGATACTCGCACGCAACGCCACTAACCAAGAAAATTCTTTGTTGCGCTGTAATTTCGAGGAGAAAACCGAGTGTTTTCATTCAATCTCTCCTTCGCAAAACTTGATGACGTAGCTGGGCGGTAGCAGTACCGCCCAGTGACGATATTTGAATGCGGCTCATAGATTGGAACCTGATGGCGTGGACACTCGATTTGGGCTCGTGATAATCGATAGCTCGAGAAGCACTCGGGTAGTGGCCCGTGTCCAATCGCTGCTCTGACGACAACAGCCGAACCATAACAATGTCTGGAACTCAGCGCGTGTCCTGTGCCTTGCCAACCCCAGCGCATGGCCGCATGGCCATGATCAACATTGGCGGCATATAATTGGCTTCAGATCACGTGGCCGCTTGTTCTGGCTGCGAGTTGAGGGGCTGAATTCTGCTCGTTGTGCTTTATTTTTTTTCTGCGACTTCGATTGCGTGTGGTGAAAAACGAACGGGTATTCCACAGCTCATTAACGTCAGAGATCCGTTCTAAGCGGTATTTGCGCAAAATACAATAATCGTAGCATCGCCCCTTTAAGGGTGAACTAGTGCCTCTAAATAAGCTACGCTTCAGCTCAGCTCATTTAGTGGCTCTAGGGTGAACGGAATACAGTCCTTTGCTTGTTTTTCTTTGCGCCTGCTTGCTGTGGAACGCGCACGTCTCCACCAGCTCTTGCGTAAAGGGGGCAGTTGCCTACGCTCTGAGCTCACGTCTCCAGCAAATGGGCTCAGAACAAAATGTGCAAATCGTCCTGAGCTAATGGCGATCGACACATGCACAACAAAACAACCGGCGCGTTAAAAATATAAATTGCCTTTGCACAGCTTACACACCGGGAATTTCAAAGGCCGATTCCGCATATTTCAATCTGGTCAGATTTATATGACGGGCCGGCCGTTTTATTGTGCATGTCTTTGGCACTTAATGGATTTACAGAAAACCGTGATAGACGTAAGGTTCCAAAATTCTTGTTTGAGGAAATAAATTCCTCAACAATTATAACAAATACATTTTTTTTCTATTGGACAGTTGTGTCACTTAGGTCACTGGAGTGTTTATTTAGAACAAAACAATGAGTCTGGAAAACCCAAAGAAAAATGGCTCTCAGCTGTATATATTGAGTTTGGTAAACACAAATTAGGACCTGTTACGGGAGTCTTACTCTAAATACATAACAAACGTAATGCCAAGTTAAAAACTCCCTCACAGCATTAAATGACCAGAAACAATTTCAGTACTAGTTCAGTCATAAAAGAAATGACTGACAAGTCAAAGTGTCTGGTTTTGTGGATAGCCATTGCACAGAGTTTAAGCAATGTAGCAGTCTTATTTTGGTGATTTGTGCGCGCAAACTAGTGGTGTGCAAAAAAAATAAAAATATGCAAAGGGTGAAGTGTGGCATTGAATAAAATATGGTGTAAGATACGCATCGCACGCTGATGAACGCTAAAATAGTGGTGAGTTTTGCACTTGCGTTAAACGCATCGTTTAGGGTACATCGCAAGCTGGAAGGTTGTACAAATACTGCTCAGGTCGTATGTTTGAATGTTCCTACCTTATTGCCTTCAGGCTTGGTGTAGCTAGGCTGCCTCCTGATTGCTTACAACATAACAAAAGGAAATACTCTAACTCTGGTTTGATAGAAAACTCCCCCTGCTGACAGCTACTAATCATCCTGGCCCCGATAATAAGTATTTAATGGCTGCCAAGTGCGACAGAGCGCGTGCTGACAACAAGCATTTGCCACGTGACCTCAGACAGTCGCAGTTGTTCTTGACAAACGACATTGTTTACCTACGCAAACGACCACATGGGAAGTTGCGAGTATTCTGCGTTGATTGTGGCACACATGAACAGTAGCTTAGGTTTTTGTAATCCGCAAAATAGACGCTTTGCAGCAATTGTGCATGGTCGCCATCATAACCGACCTTCAATTTTTGTTTCCTCTTATTACGTTTACTTCACTTCATCGTGACCACATCAGGGCAGGTTATTGCCATTTTAGCTTCGCCTGTGTCCTTCTCTTCAGCATTAGCCCTTGTGGAAGCTTGGCAACGTCCGCTTCACTGGCTCGGCATCTGGGTAAGGCACATGCACGTGGCCAGAAGGGGGGGGGGGGCATGGGGCCCGGGCTTCCCCAAAATCTTTCACTTTGCTAGGGCCTCCTCTCCTCCTCCCCCTCATAAAGCATTTTGTCATGGGCGGCCCCCCCCCGAAACAAAGTCCTGGCTACGTGCCCGGTAAGGCAAGAGAAGGTCAGCAATGGCAAGTGTAGTCTGGCGCGTGTGCAAAGCGTCAGTAGCTAGCGGCTCTTGGTTACCTTGGTCTCTAATGCATGTCGCACACGAAAGAGTACGAGTTGAATAGCACTGGGACTATAAACAAAAACTATAATGAGAAACAAGCCTGTAGTCACGTGAAAACTGAGGGCATTGTACTTATGCAAAGGCAAGCTTTGTTTCACCAAATACTTTTCAAGTACTTTATGTGGTTTCACCATAAAGGCCGGTTCTCACATGAAGCGAAGCGCTGATGTAGCGCTCCTCACGTGCCGTCAGCTACTTATCGCCTGCCACGAGCAACAGTTTTGGCGGTGCGATACAAAGCTGGTGAACGCTCCGGTCAGCACGCGCTTAGCGCGAGGTTAGCGCTATGCTTGTTGCGCTCCGCTGCATGTGTGAACAGGCCTTAACTGCGAGCGAAGCGGAACCTACGAGCGCGAGCATGCTGCCCTGGACTACTCTTCCAGTGAACAAGCGCATGTGCTAGGTAGAGCCGAATTCAAAGCATGGAGCTCTCTTTTATAGACACCTTGTAGACGCGGCAGATTACAGCCGCGATTGCTGAACTTCTCTTGTCTTATACCCAGTTGCTGAGCTACTGAAGAGGGCATTGACGAGCATCCACAAAGACCAATGCTGGGAGAAGGTATCTAAAGTGGTAATAACCTGCCCTGCTGTGGTAATGATGATGTGAAGTAAACGTAATAAAAGGGAACAAACACCGAAGGTCGGTTATGGCGGCGCCAATGCAGAACTGCTGCAAAGCGTCTACAGGTTTTGCTACGCTCAAACCTAAATTGATTTGGGCGCGAATTGCTATCGCATTTAAAAGACAATTGTAATGACTGCTTTGACTTCCTGTCTTTTTAAATTAAGTGCACCTATGTTGTTTTTTGTATTTTGCTTTAACGTGTCATTTTCATAGTTAGATAATATTTTCTCAAAAGTCACACAACCATACTCTATTTCACCATAAGTAAAAGCCGCCATATCCAAGGTGAAGAAAAGATAATAGAAATTACAGGGGGGATTATTCATGAATGTGATAGCATTTATCGTTGCACACACGCTAAATTTAGAGGGAAACTGAATGGGTGTATAGGTCACGTGACGTCGATTTTTCCGTTAAATTTAGCGGGGAAACTGAATTGGTAGATATGTCACGTGACGTCAATTTTTCCGCTATATTTAGTGGGGAAACTGAATTGGCGCATAGTTCAGGTGTTTTCGGTTTCCCCTCCAGATTTAGCGGGGAAACTACACGGCCAGAAAAAAGGATAGCCGTATACGAAAAAATCTTTAGTAGTAGCTTAATAATGCTACCGCATTAAAAAAAAATGAGAACGCGCACACACACTAAAAATGCAGTGTCACGGCGCATTAAAAATTAGTCGTTCGGTTTTTAGGCAGCAGGGGTTTCGTACTGTTGTTACCAGCTGTAGATGAAAAATTTTGCCAGTGCAGTACGATTGCTAGCTCAGGGACCTTAACCAGCATCACGCAGTAGTGAAACACGACCGCACGCCGGTACGATGCTCATCCAGGGGCCCTAATCTGGACACTTGGCGAAAACGTCGGCGAGAAATCCTGCGGCTATGATTGGCCTTCGCCAAGGTCAAGTGCGGCGTTGGCCAATCACGGCCGCCAGATTTCTCGCCGACTTTTTCGCCAAATGTCCAGATTAGGGCCCCAGATGGGGTATTGAACCGGGGTCCCTGCAAGTTCTGCAGCGTGAGCTCCGAGCTTTGAACGGAGCTTGCGCTGGCGCATTTCTCCACGTGCTCCGCCTGCAGTGCGCCAACACACTCGGCCACCGATCCCCCACTGCACTTGGTTTAACCCGTTAGTCGATGACCGCACAGACAAACAAATAGAACAAACTGCACGACCTCGCGCTCTTGGCGCTGCTTCAGTGGCTTAATCAGCCCGTAGCGTGGGCTGCACTTTGAACTAAGGTAAAGCAAAGCAAATAGTCAGATATTCGTGTTTCACAAGTCAAACCAACGAAGGTTATCTGGCACGCCCCAGCGAAAAAACCGCGGGCTCGTTTCGAACACATGGACATCTTTTGACGTGAAACAAAAAAATATCAGATTGGACTCTGTCAGGTTGCGGGCACTTCAGCCGGTATTCGAACCCGCCAAATTGGGATTCATAGGCCAGTGCGTTGGCTCTGAGCCACCGAGACGTTTTAATGTTTTGTGCTTTAATTCAATATCAGAAAAGTATTTCTGCAATTGATTAAAACATTCAATAGACCTTTCGCTGAATTACCCAGGCATAAAAGATGATGTTGGGAACGTAGGTACAAACGCTGCATGTGCTCGCCTTCCCCCTAAAAAAGAGTCGAAGTAGATAACCCAAATAAAGCGTCCGTGGGACGCGCATGCGAAGTGCCATTTAAAAGTAAACATTTGACAGAGATCTGTCTGGTTGGGAGTAATTAATTATTACAAAATTCAAACACCAACCAAGCCCTTCTATAGGGACCCTACGTTTCAAGGCCAATTCGGCCTCTTCTTCAGGGGCGACTACGCCTATGGCCGTTGAGGAGCAGTGTCTTTTTTCTTTTCTTCTTCTTCTACGGCGAGTGTCTGGTCTTCTTCTTTTACGGCTTTGCCTTTTCAATACATGGGTTGCACGTGACGTAATATCCTTCCTCCTTTCTGGTGGCCAAAACCTGCTGTTATACTTCGTTTCACCTTATGTGCGAGCGGAGGCAAAGCTGGAAGCGCGAGCACGAAAGCTCCGTGCCTTCAGGCTTTGCTCGAGCGCGCGAGCTGGGCAGAAACGCAAAAAGCGCTGGTCTCGCGCATCTAGCTTTGGCTTCGCTCGCAGATAAAGTGAAACGAAGTATAATGAAGGTGTGCTCACTCGTTTCCGCTCGCTCGCGACGCTCGTGTACTGCTCGTAGAATATGCACAGTAAAGGCTACGCTCGAGGAAGTTCGGCCACCAGAAAGGAGGACCAAATTACGTCAGTGCAACCTATGTATAAAGTGACTAAGCCCGTTCACATAGGCAGATGGAAAAGCTCCGAGCGACCTATTAATATTCTGTGGCGTGGTTTGAATATGCCATGATTCTAGGAACAGTCGTTTTCGAGGATTTTTCTCAACGTCAATGATGCAAGCGTTATCAAAGTCAATAGGATGGTCCTTGACGTCAAGGACCATCCTATTGATCCCAAGGCGTTATATATAAGATTCCTTGCGGGGTTTGCGCGGCCACGTACATCGGCGAAACAAAGAACTTTACAGAGAGAATTCGTCAACATAAAAACGACGTGCGCAAGTTGGATCACGAGCGTAGCGCGGTCGCTGAGCACTGCGACGTCAAGGACCATCCTATTGACTTTGATAACGCTTGCATCATTGACGTTGAGAAAAATCCTCGAAAACGACTGTTCCTAGAATCATGGCATATTCAAACCACGCCACAGAATATTAATAGGTCGCTCGGAGCTTTGCCATCTGCCTATGTGAACGGGCTTCGTCACTTTATTGAAAAGGCAAAGCCGTAAAAGAAGAAGACCAGACACTCGCCGTAGAAGAAGAAGAAAGAAAAAAAGACACTGCTCCTCAACGGCCATAGCCGTAGTCGCCCCTGAAGAAGAGGCCGAATTGGCCTTGAAACGTAGGGTCCCTATAGAAGGGCTTGGTTGGTGTTTGAATTTTGTAATAATTGAAGTGCCATTTGTTTTAGATTTTTGCTTTTGAACGGTTAGAGCTGAAGAAGCCAGCACGCGCAGCGCGTCTACCTACGTTCCCGGCATTCTTTTTGAAGCTTGGGTAATTCGGCAAATAGGTTTATTGTTTTGGCATACGTGGCAGAATCGCAACTGGCGGAATTCCTTTCATGGCGCCTGTAGTCTTTGTATATACAGGGTGTCACAAAAGAAAATTTACACGGTCTTTTTTACCGCAAAAATAAACTAGGCATCGCCGAACGCTCATTCTCCGCCCAAAGGTTGCGCTAGAGGTCACAATCAGATGCCAAAGTTTCAGCCCGATCCGATAACTTACTCGAAAGTTATAAGTGATTTTCTGAAAATTTCAGTTGGAAAATGGCGGCCGACGGAGTTTTCGAATATGTGGGGCTCTATGGCACCAGAAACCGAAATCGGGCAAAAATGGGCTCCATTTTCCCATTGAAATTTTCAGAAAATCACTTATAACTTTTGATTAAGGAATCGGATCGGGCTGAAACTTTGGCATCTGGTTGTGACCTCTAGCGCTTCCTTTGGGCAAAGAATGAGCGTTCGGCGATGCCTAGTTTATTTTTGGGGTGAAAAAAAAAACAAAAAACAGTAAATTGTTTTTTTGTGACACCCAGTCGATCATGGCGGCAGTGAAAAAAAAGCCGATGCTGCGCGTGGAATAAAAAGCGCCGAGCACCCGCGCTCGGGGTGCTCGGAAGGCAGAGACCACGAAAACATTGGGTTGTGTGTGTGTTTATACAGCCTAGAACTTGGTCTGCCTCAACGGGCGACGAGTCTCCCAGCTGTAGATGAGCAATTTAGCCAGTGCAGTACAACCGCTAGCCTGGGATCTTTAACGTGCATCACGCAGTAGTGATACACGACCGCACGCCGGTACGATGCTCATCCAGATCGAAACGGGCAGGGGTGGGGATTGAACCAATACCACCTAGAACACAAGGCCTGCGCGTTTCCTCCTCTAAACGTCATCACTAGTAGATCCCCTCAGCGCCCCCTAGGTAGCCCGGATGAGCACCGTCGTCTGCTACATCATCTGCGACATCGTCTGCTCCATCGCCTGCTTCAGTGGTTTGTGTAGCAGATAATGAAACAGATGCTCACGCCGAGTGTCTGTTGCTATAGCATACGATGAAGTTAGACGTTCACGTGGAGCGTCAAATGCATGAGTGAAAATGCCTTACTGCTGTGCGAAAGGCTGCAAAGCCCTTCGCTGGACGCTGGACGCTGGCACTGGACGCCATTTTCGAGGGCGCTGTTTATACTCCGGGTCGCTGCTTTGAAGCGTTCTTCCGCAGAACGAGCGCGCGCGCTAGAAATGCTCGTCTCAAAGCAAGGAGCGCGTGCTAGCTCGCGCTTGTGGCCGAGAGAGTGTTCGCGTGCGCGTTGCAAATGAACTGGAAGCTCGCAATCAGCTCGTGCTCAGCAGTCACGCACACAGCGGTGGCCGGAGGTGAATGCGACGTAGTTGCGACGCGGCCCATACTCTCGTCAAGCTTCAGCCTGTTTGCCGCTTGGGGCGGGTCGGGGATCTACTAACGAAACGTCATGCGCAGGCCTTGTATTCTAGGTGGTATTGATTGAACCCAGGATCCTGGGTTCTGCAGCGCGAGCTTTCGCTCCACGTGCTCCGAGCTGGTAAGCGCTACAGACACCACGACGAGCAGCCGACGGGTGTCTTTCCTTCTTTGAGTTTCAGCGGCAGGCCCCTAGCTGCCGCTCGATCAGATATTCACCACATTTGGTGGGAGTTGATATCACGAGGGCGCCACAGTATTTGGTGCCCCAGTAGACTTCCGGTAGTGGATTTATTTATTCTTCAGGAACGCACAGCGATCGGATAAGAAGAGTTTCCTTCAGAGAAGCACTGCAAAGGCTGGGGCGCGCGAGCGTCTTGAGACGCAGCTTGAGTCCCGCTCAGCTCGTGCGCTGGCTTTGGCAGTGCTTTCTTTCACCCAGTCTCAGCTGAGACGCTGGTTCTAGCAAGCCGGCCTGTACGTTTGTAAGAACATTAGTGCATTGCACAAAGTAGTGCAAATAACAAAAGGAGGCGAGATAAATGGAAAAGAAGAGGAAAACCGGAAGCGCGCAGGAGTCCGCCGATAGGGGGTGGTAGTGAGCTTGTTTGCAAACAAACATCGGTGAATATGATCAGATACACTACAGCGTCCATTTCATCTCGATCGCGCCAGGCATGTAAACCGACGCACAGTGGAACGCGCGCCAAAACAACCGGAGCACCAGCAGCCTCGCGCTTGTTCTCTGACATCTCTGGTAGGGTGTACCAGAGCCGTATATTAGGA
Organism: Ixodes persulcatus; assembly: GCA_013358835.2. Lineage (NCBI taxonomy): Eukaryota > Metazoa > Arthropoda > Arachnida > Ixodida > Ixodidae > Ixodes > Ixodes persulcatus. The sequence goes on from JABSTQ010010279.1 coordinate 252,037, forward strand.
GAGTTTGGACAATAGGCGGAGCAAAGGCCGCCACCAGCGCCGAATATTCCCCCCACGCTTAGAGCGTAAACTAAATTTGTGACACAGCGTCGACCAATCAGGAGACCTCTACTCCATCTCACAAATGTCGACAGTGAAGACAAAGGCACAGGCGCGTGAGCATAGCTCAGCGAAACGCTATTGTTTGTACGAGACTTCGTGGATAGGAGGCACTTTCCAAAGCCACGCGCTCGTGCCCATGCCTTTGGCTGCACTGCTAGAACAGCGTCCTGAGACTGGCTGAAAGAAAGCAGTGCAAAGGGTGGGGTGCGCGAGCGTCTTGAGACGCGGAGTTCCGCTCGGCACGGCTCAAATTATACTTCGTTTCACTTTACCTGCGAGCGAAGCCAAAGCTAGAAGCGCGAGACCAGCGCTTTTTGCATTTCTCCCCAGCTCGCGCGCTCGAGCAAAGCCTGAACGCACGGAGCTTCCGTGCTCGCGCTTCCAGTTTTGCCTTCGCTCGCACATAAGGTGAAACGAAGTATAGTCGTGGCACAAATTTAGAGCACGCGACCACCGCTAGGGGCTGTTTCGCGGCCTGTGGTTGGCCCGAGATGCTCGCCTATTCAAACCAATGTATGGCCAAACTCTCTCAATAAACGGCTCTGGGGTGTACTAGATAGAATGGGGAGGTGTGCCGCCCGGCGGCCGTCAGTGTGTCGGGATGTGCGGGCCCGCCGGTGAGGGCGCTGTGGGGCAGATCATGGCCATCCGACAGCTCCCAGAGACCTAGTGGTAGCAGCAGATATCCTTTATTCGGCGTGAAAATGATCGTATTCTTCCTTAGTTTATGCCTGCTCGGTTGTGAGAAAGAATAAGTTCCATCTTGTATCACACCCCTGAGAACAAGCGTGATTTGCGCGAGCGGCGGACGCTTATATATTCAAAGCGCAAATGTCGTTTGAGAGCGGTCAGTTACTTACATAGTCTCGTTTCTTTTTTTTTCTTCAATATACTGTTATAGAAGAATAGCTGTCTATCTCACCTTATATGCCAGCATTAAGAACGCGAAGTTTGAGTATGATATGATATGCGATGCTTTCCTCTCCACTTAAGTGGCAAAGCTCTTTTAATTCTATTTTCGGCAGCTGTGCATTTTCCAGGCCTTAAATACCCAGTTTTTGTTCTGCTTGTTAATACATCTTTTCTAGTGTAACATGGATTAATGAAGGCGAGACTTTCTGGACTTCTGCATTCTTCGCCAAAGTGTATAGGCCAAGAAATACGTGTATTGATTTCATCTAGTGTGCACGTATCATATCAAAATAAGCACCAAAAACTGGCAAGATAAATGGAGCAACTTCGACTGTTGTCTTTATTGAAGAGCAATCTCTCTTGGAGAAGTTGGATTTCTCTGGCATGTCACACAGGATACACAATCTTCTTAGACTTCTTTCTTTTTTTATTTCCATCGTTTTTTTTTTTTTTCGCTTGGAATCAGACGATTCCATTCCTCGATCAGAGAGGCGTTGGTCGGCGTCCGAAACTTTTTGTTCGCCGTATTTGACATAGTTAATTGTGAGTCCCTAGTCTCTTCGGCACAGCTAGCAGCCACTCAATATCGTACGGCTTCATACACAACGCAAAAAAAAAAAACAAAAAAAAAAAAGAAGAAATAGTAACACGCCGCAAGCCAACCTCGCTAAACGCTGTCTGACAGGCCTCCTGGCCCCGCTGTGACTGAAGCACCACCCGAGGTCCCTGCGGCAGACTTGGACCACTTGACACCCAGCTCCAATGGAGATGCCGATGCGGTCGGCACACCTCCAAATTCTAGTACACCCTATATCTGGCTCGCCCGCTGCGGGCATCCAGGGACCAGGCATCTGACACCCAAACATCTGGCACTTTTTCTGTCGTTCAGGTGGCGTTTCAAGCGGCATACGACGGCAAATGCACATCAAGCTATTATTGAACACGTGTCGACATCTGTATTTTATATTAAGAAACTGCAACTTGCCGTAACTGAATGGGAAAAGTTTGAGGTCTTATGCTAAACTTCACGTGTAATATATCAATATGGAAGTTCTGAAAAATATAATATCGAAGGAAGCTTCATAATGTAATGTCTTGAAATTTTGATTAGTAAACGTGATTCTGTTTTTATAACACGATGAAAGAATACCATTTTAAACTTTATTTTCAATTTTAATATATACAGAATCTCTACGGTTCTTTTTTTTTACTCTTTTAGTTCATTTTATCTAACTGACCGTTCGCGCAAATTATCTTGGACGGTGGGACGTTGTAACTGGCGTATATGTTTTTAATGTTAGAGATTGTGGTTTATTAAAAGCTGAATAATAAACTAAAAACTAAAAATAATGGTAAAATTGAGACATTAAAGTATAGTTAAAACAGTTCTTTAATTCGACATTAACATTAAGACTGTGGTATACATAAAATGAAACGTATAAGCTGTCAAAGAAGAATCAAGACGGCATGTACGTACGGTGGGGTTGCACCCAGGAGCGGATCCAGAACTCCGTTTTGGGGAGGGGCGGAAAATTTTTAAGCGTACTATTCTCCCATTCTTTCTTGTGCAAGGGGGGTCCACCCGTGTCGAATTGGCCTCCTAGAAGGGGGGAGGGAGGGGGGTCGACTTTGTTTGGGGGGAGGGGCGGCCGCCCCCGTCGCCTCCCCCCCCCCCCCCTTCCCCCTTGGATCCGCCACTGGTTGCACCTGAAGGTGAAACCTCACCCTTGGTTTGTCTGATCCTGAAACAACAGATGGCGATAAGGGAATTAAAGCAAAGGAGCAAGCGAGCTGGACAAGAATAACAATGATAATCCCTGATGAAGGGGAACAATGGCGACAAATGACAAACACAAATCTCAAAACACAGCTAGGTGACCGCTGCGCGACCTAAAAAATCCGTCTGGTCCTGGTGTCGAACTAGGGACCTCTCGATTTCCGGCTGTTAAA